>JAVTVJ010000539.1:437500-480000 GCA_034509425.1 Eopsaltria australis
CAGGCTTGTCTGTTGTACTCATAAGCCTGAATGTGTGAGCTAAATCACTGTTACCTTTAAACCAACACAAGAGGGTTTGTGCTTACCTTTTGCCGGTTTAGCTAAATCAAGTTATGGTAAAGCCCAAGGGCATTTCTGCCTAGTGCTCATTCAATTTGTGCTTACATTGCCTCCAGGTAGTTTTTTAATGTTAGTCAGGGTGTTAATTATGACAGTGAAGTGTCTTTGGGTTAAGGAGAGGAATGAATCTGGCTGAGTGACCGAAGATTTTGCAATGTCCTAATTCAGGGACAAACTTCAAGTGAACTGACTTCACCTCAATGCCTTAATAAGCAAGTAGGTGTATTTAAAAAAACCCCCAAACATATAAAGCTTTTAGATCAAAATTATATTCAGAAATTCCACATTTTTCATTCCATTTTTTTCTTAATATGGGAAGGTGATAATTTTTTGAAGGTAGGGTGAGAGATTTGGCTTCTCTTGAGGCACCTCTGAGGTTAATATCTCATTGGTTAAGATCTCTTAAGCTTCGGAGATCAGATAAATACACTAATGAGGAAAAGATTTCTGGTTACCTCTTACAACTATAGCAAATAACACAAACACTCTCATGTTGTGCATGCTGGTCAGTGTAACAAGGTCTGTTTGATTAGGCACCTGTGTTACTGCCGCCTACAAACAAAGAAAATAGCCTCCTTAAACAAAGTGAGAAATTGAGATCAAATTAGTTTGCCTTCTTAAGACTGCTGCTTGGCTAATCAAGCTGTTATTTTCTTCCTTAAAGTAGTTACTTCAAGCTACTAGAAAGGGAAACAATTAATCTGGGTGGGCTCAGGGATGCAATGTAGAAGTTAAAGACTCCACGTAACCTGTGTTTTAAACTCATAGGCTGCTTTGTTCATGAGTAGCTAATGTATCTCTATACTGTACAATGCAGTCGTATACTGATTTATTAGGAATGCAGGCCAGCAGAGTAATTCTGAACTGTTAGATCAGGTGTTGGAAGCAATGCAACTTTCAGGCTACAATGCATGGCCTATGTCCAGCTGCTTAATCCCTATGTAAGAGGACCCATTAGTCTAGGAAAACTGCTGTACAGAAGCAGTTGCAATCATTTAAAGATTATAATGAGTTATTTAGAGCTTGCTTGTGTGTTTGTGCAAAACTAGCTGTGAAAGGTAGGCAAACACTGAATTAAAAGGAAAACTTTGATGCCCTGATTCACTTGTTTGACACCTGTTCTTGAATTCACTCAGCATTCACAGGTTTTCCTGAGTCTGTCTAAAGCTGAGTGCTTCTGTTACTGCCTATCAAGCAACTCTTTCTTCCTAGTGGCTTTACAAGTCCCTGAAGGAAGCGTTGAAATGTTGAGATCTATGTGGTTCTCGCTCTGTAATCCATTAAGAGTGATCAACAACTTAAAACACAAATGTAATCATTCACTTGTTAGAACCTTCACAGAATCAAAAGAATCAGGATAATCAGAATCTTCAGACAAACTTGGTGGTAGTGAAAGTAACAAGTGAAAATCTCTGGAGATTTTCTGCTGCTACTGAAGAGATCCAACAATGCACATATCTCATGCCTCTGTCCCTTCTACATGATAACCTCCACATAAGCACAGATACGCTGGGAGAGGAGAGAAGGATTGGTTTCATTCTTCTAAACCCTTCAGCTGTTTATTTATTGTTCCATGTAATGGTTTATATCTATTGCTTTTGTGAAGTATGAGAAAAATGTAGGCAGCGAAAATTTCAGCATATGGTTTTGGTAACAGTTTGAAAGAATAAACAATACTTATATATAAGGAAAAAAAAGTAGATGGGTTTCTAGATTGTGAAAGAAAATGAAACCTGAGTTCTTTAATCTTATTACGATGTTGTTGACCTCTGTGCAAATTATAGTGGTGTTAAGCCTGGTCCATTGGGTACATTCATGCTGACATAATGAAACTAGCTCACAGAACACTGAAGAGCAAGCTCCTTCTGTCTGTCCAGTTTGGCCAATTGATGCAGTTACAGGGATTTTGCCTCTTCATGGAGTCCTCAGTGGTTCTGCTTAAGAGGGAGATACTGGAGTAATTTGCACCTCAGTAATGCCTCTAAAATGCAGGAGTGGACTGAACAGGGAAAATACATACTAGGGTTTGTGTGTCCGTGTGATTCTTCTGCTGCAAACTTCACTACAGTAGTGGCTGCAGTTACCTCTGGGCTATTGGAAATTAGTTCAGATAGACTTTAAACAAGAAGCAGACTATCATTAAAAGAGACACTGAGATAGTAGGCCAGAGAAGTTACTGTAGGCTTTCCCAACACTGTATTATACAGCATCCAGAGTGGCAATTAAACACATTAATGCAATAGAGAGGTTAATTGAAAAATAGATTGAAGAGCATAGTGATGTGATTAGCAAAGAAGCTATGGAGTTCTGAAGTGTGTTGGCAAGTAGAGACCTGGCTTTGGAATCACCTTCACCTGATCAGGTCACTTCTAAGATTGTTATTTCATGGTTTTTTACATGATTTGCTCTTTGCAGAACATATTTTGGCACATCCAAAATATGATACACCACAGTTATTTTCTTCTGCAACTTCTAAAATTTAACATACTGTCATAGAACCATTTCTTTATTTCACTTTATGTAACTTTATATCACAAACAACATATTTAAAGCACATGATAAAAAAGATGATTTTTAACTTGTTAAACTATTTCATTTATATTGTACAGAGGGTGCTTGTGGAAGGGTCCCAGGACATGTAAAACCATTATGCTGTGGGAAATAAAATTGCACTGGCAAATTGTACTAGCAAAGTTCTAAAAATGTGTTCACCCATCAGCAGGCAGTACAGAAATGCTGTTTCTATTTACAAGATTCTTTCATGTGTCTATCTGATCTGCAGATAAATCACCACGCCTTTAACGTTGTTATGACTCAATATTAACAGTTATAGTTGTGTATTTGCAGCACCAATGAATTCTTAGGTGATGATATACTGAAGATAACACTTTCCACTTTTCAGTTTAGTGGACAATGCCTTTATACAAATGCCTCTTAGTTTGTATAAGGTCTAGTACATAAGATTGGAGGTACAATCTGGTAGTCTTGTAATAAGATAGGGTTTTGCTTTTTTTAAACCTAGCTGTTAAAGAAGTATTCATGTAATGGCAAACTTTTTGAAATTGATGCTTGAAAAAGGGGAGGAAGTATCTAGTGGACTTTAAATTGAGATTAACACAGGTATATTTGTGTGACTTTAGTCACTTATTTACATGTCAGATACGGATTCAGACTTAGTCGTATGTGTGAATGAGTGCATATTTAGAAGATTGCATTGCTTTGTTCTCTGTGGCTTCTGTTGAGTGCTGATAAATACACAGAGCCAAGGTACCATTCTCTGAAGTTAGGATCCCATAATTGTTTACTCAGTATAAATTTCTGGTCACTTTCCTGATTTTAGATGCTTGATACTAGTCTGCTCTTCTAAAACCTAGTCACTGGAAATTTATGCAATAGACTTCAAGTCAGCCTCCCATTTCTAGGTGATTGATCCTTGAGGAAACAATAAAATTATTAGACAGTGAAATATGTAAATTGACTTTAGTCATTCAGTATGTAAGAAAAGCATTTATCTTTTTGAAAGGAAACTGGGTGCTGAGGTCTGAGGCAGAATAGGTCTAAGGCAGAAAACAATGCAAATGCTCTAAGATTTAGGCCAAAACTTGCGGTCTGGGTATGAAGAAGGCAACATGACACTTAGGACAATCTGCATGTTCTTGTGTTTAATATTATAAATCTGCATCCTATTCTTCTCTTTTGCATTGCCTCTTTATTTCAAGTGTATCTCCCCATATCTCTGAATCACAGTGAGGAAATAATTTTCATTTTGCTTCAGTCTGAAAATAATCAGAAAAAGCAATCACCTTTACAAAAGATTGTCTAGTTTTTGCAGGCTAATTAACGATAGAGAAATGGCAGCCATTGACTGGCTGGCAGATGGTGACCATTTTGCACACGGGTTAACATGAAAGCTGACTCCTTTTTGCATGACTAACAAAAATCATATCTGAGTACATGTAGGTGTGATAAAATCGTTAGGTAGGTTTCTTATAAATATGATTATAAATGGATCACCGTTTCTTTTCTGCAGTGAAATCTAGTATTTGAGGAGGGACAGGCTGGATATCCTAAGTTGAAGCCTTCCTCCTTCTTATATTTTCTCCACTCTGTTTTCTTGTTCTTTCTCCCACCTCATTCTGAGTCTTGCATTTCTTTTGGACTGGTGTTCTTCCAGCTTGTACAATACTTATCCCTTGTATTTGTGCATACATATTTTCATGAAAGACTGTGTATACATAGGAGAATTAGTGCCTGTGGCAAAGGTAGTGGGTTTATGTGTGTTCACATATATATGTACTTATTTCATAAATAGCCAAGTTTTACGTGTATAATGCTGATTTAGACTAAAAGCCTGTGTTGAAATATCTGCAAGATCTCTTTTTTTAAAAAATGTTACCTGCCAAATGGTGAATGCTAATTGCTTCATAGTCTATATTATTTCTCACTGTCTGAAAACCTGCTATAGTCCACAGAATCATTATAATGGAGAAATTAAGGTTAAGTATGTTGCCTCTTACTGTAAAATAATTAGGTAGATATCTAAGTTAATTCATCTGTAACTTGTTTAGTTACACTAAATATGGGGTTTTTTTGTCTTTTTTGATCTTATAATCCTGATTTTACTTGTCAGTAATGGAAAATTATTTAGAACTTGATTTTTGTTCATGATATACATGAAAATCCTATCTGTGCATTGAATGTTGGAAAATTGAAACTATAAAGCAGTGCACAGCAATGCAATGATATTTCTGTTGCTGAATTTATTTTTGTTTTCTGACGTGGTTTTCTCATTTAGTACTTTGATGTAAGAAGGATTCTCTGTGGAAGAGTAGGATGAAATATTCAGGGGCTCTCATTACTTTTAATCCTTGAAAATCCTCTATCTAACTAAAGTCGTATTTGCTTACAACACTTTAAAACAGGAAGTATGTCTTCAAGATAATATGATGTTGTAACTGTCGATCAACAACCTTGTTGAGTGACAAAATTGCCAATATTTTATATTCTTAGTGAGATTTCTGGTTTTGTTCTCTTTTGGTAGACAGATGTTGTGGGCAAAAAAGAAAAATCAGTCTCAGTTTGTGGATTTTTTCATAGTTTATTGTCAATTATAATCAACTTTTAATTGTTGAGTCTCATACTAGAAATAAGCGCAGAAATTTAAAGAAACAGTTAAATAAACATACCTCAGTTTCTCTCTGCTCCCCTCTTGCTGGTCCCCAGCCTCCTCACTATATATCACAGTCAGTCTCTTGGACTAGGCAATGGCAAAACAGGAGGCTGGGTTTATTTTGTAATGGTTTCTTTGCTTCAGATCTTCCTTGCTTCTTACACAGCTGCTCAGGCTGCAATCCTCTCAGAGGTGGACCTCCTCCTGTGTCTCCCCTCTGTCCCTACTCAGACAGGTTTTTCCCATAGCTGGGTGTCTCTTTGCCCACCCCCTGCTCAGGAGTCTCTTTCCTCTAGCCGTGCTCAGGAATCTCTTTGCTCCCACCCTGTTCAGGTCTCCTCTTGTTCTTCCATGTCTCTTTTTCCTTCAATGAAGGAGGCAGAGGCACCATAGGTACTCTGGTAGGCACAGTTTGGCATGTGATGGTGGGTCAGTTCTTGTCCAGCTGGGACAGGCTCAGGAAAACCCCTGAGCCCATTCAGCACAGGCTGCCCCAGACTCCCAGGCTCACCTCTGATGCTGGCCAGACGTGTGCAGTGCAGTAGATAAATGCCAGAAGGAGGGTGTAAGTCAGGCTGCACATGAGCACACTGCATTAGGGAGAAACATTCTTCTGTATCTTATTCACTCTTCATCTCTGAATGAAAAGCTGTGTCACTAAGACTGTGTAAACATCTTGCATGTATTCTTATTTTCTGTGTTCTTTTAAGAAAGAATAATAATGGGACATATTTTTAATTTGTCTCTTATCTTCTTCAAAACTACCCAATTTTGAATTTTCCCCCTTTTTCCTTTGTAAAACCTTGTCTGTCTCTTTTCTTGTCTGTAACTTTCATGTTCCCTTTTTTGTTTTCAGTAGAATTTGATACATACCAAACATAAAACAGTTGTTTTAAAAATAGTTAAATGTTTTTCCTCCTGTCAGAAGATGTTAATGTACTCAATTTTTTGAATGCGGAGGTTGTACCTTCCTTTCATCTGAAATCCCAGGGAAGCAAAGGAATGTTTTCATTTGTCTTTTCCACTCAATCACCTAATTTGGGGTTTATCAGGATATTTGGTAGTAAAACCACTGAAAAGCAGTATTAGTAATAGAACTGTACTGTGTTCTCATCTGTGCCCCATCCTCTCACTTAGTTCTCTTTTGTTGTTTTCTGCGTTACCATGTCTTCCACTGTTCTATATCTGTTTCCTCTTATCTCCATTGTCCTCTTTACTTTCTTTCATTATTATTGCTCTTTGCATTGGCTCCTCCCTTGCCTCTTTAGGAGCTTAGTGTCACCTTGTGAACCCGTCCAGTGGACTATTGACTGCTTCTCTCATCTCAGTGAAATGACAAAATGTGGTACTTCCAAGTAAGCATGGCAGCCTTCTGATGGTGCCAACTCGAAGATACCTTTTGGGACTGGCGAAGTGAACAGAGCTTTGTATAATCACCTACCTCCATCTCCTTTTAAGAAGTGGGAACTGGAACGTGGAATAGCTTATTTTCACAGAGCTTCCCTAGAGATGTCATTACAGCCTTCTGGTGGGATTCATAGAAAATTTCTGAACAACCTTCACACGTACAAGTCATGAATTGCTGTTTGGACAGATGTGTCCTGAATAAATTCCTTTGTCTTTCAATAGATCTAGTTTTGTATCAAATGTCTTTTCTAATTATTCTGAATATTTTGTCACTGCATCTTTATTAAAGTACTTTTGAAATGGAAATCAAGTTGATTTAGAGAACACGCTGTCATCAATAAAAAAAAATTTTGAATTGGTATTTTAATACTAAAGTAATACTAGACATCTTTAAAATATGGCTAAATTGGCTTTGGTGTGTGTACTGTGGAACCTCAGTGGTAACTTTTTCTTCAAAAAAAATGGAAGCAATGATATGCACCCTCCCTTTTTAGAAGGCTATTATTTTGCTTACTTTACCATCTGAACATAGAGGTTATTCTTTCCTACTGACTGATCAACCTACCAGTATTTTTTTAAAAAAGCTACTAAAATTGTTATACATGTACCCCTTTAAGTCTATTCTTTTATTACTTTACTTACCCTTTCAGAAACCAGACTAGATTTCATTATTGAGGCATTTCCAGTAAATATGCTTTAGTATGAAATTAGTCATGTCTTTTTTACATGTAATACCTTGTATCCAGATATCCCCTCTAACTGCAGATGGAGTTGAAATTATATCTCTTATTAAAACTGATCACCTTATAGGCTACTTGCAGTTGACTGATCTCTGTGTGATTAAGGTGAAATCCAAATAAGAGACAGAGGGAGTGATGAGTTCTCAATACATACTGTGCCAGATTATTGCAATATGAAACTGTACATTAATTTACATTTATCTGTACTAACTTGTGGTGAGCTGTAAAAACAGCATTTTGCTGTTTAATTGATCTGGGAGGCAGATATTAGCTTCATGTTTCCTAATATTTTCTTCACAGAGAAGAAAATTCCTGGAGAGAATGATGCCTGTGAAGGAAGTGTTTAATCCTGCCATCAACCTTGCATCATCCTGTATCTAAGCATCTGTTTTATACTTTAATGTGTTCTTTTTATCCTTTACTGTCTTCTTTCCTTTTATGTATTTGTAGAAAGCCTTATTATTCTTCACTATATTGCTTGCTGTCCCCTCTGATACTCTGCTTTTCTCCTGTGTAATTTTCTTTTTTCACTCCATCTAGCTCCCAACATATATTTTTCCTTTAAATCATTTCTTCTTGATGGTTTTAGTTGCATCTACACTGCATTTTTCATCAATATTTCTTCTGTTGCCTCTTTACTTTTGCCATTTAGTCATCTAGGGATTTTTGTCCCCTTAAAAAGGATGCTGTTCCATTAGACATTTGTTAGTACATCTTTGAAACAAATCAATTCTTTTTTCCACACATTGTTCCTTTAAAGTTAATTCTTGACTGTGGTCACCTACTATTTCTTTTGTCCTTAGAAACTTGTGATTTAAAAATTTTTCACTGGTTTGTTACCCTTTACATTCTTCTTCACTTGAATTATGATGCAAGAATTGAATGTATTCTGTAGAGTTGTGTTTTCTTCCTTAGTGCGTGGGGCATCTGATTGCAAGAGCAGTCCTGTAGTCTGAGTAAGTTCATTGCAAATATGAGAGGAGTGGAGACTAACAGAGACTTGTCAGCCTTCTGATGCTTGGTCTGTCCTGGACCATTATGGCCTTTAGTGTGATGTGATGATGTATTAGTTTATGCTGGCCTCTAGCCATCCATGACAGCACTTACATTTCCTGAACCACCCCTCCCATGCTTGAGGCTTTGAAAAGCATGGCACAGTAGTGCCATGAGCTGATTCTGTGATAGTTGTGGAAATTCCTTTTTATGCAGAGGGAATTTCCAGTGATCCGGTTAAACTGCTTTTATGTCTTTTAAGCTGGACTGATGCTTACTTAATTTAGAATTGATTTTTGTATATATTTTCTACTCTGCCTACTGTACTGGGACTGTGATTGAGGACTTTAAAGATACAATAATATAAATGGAAATGGGATCATGACAAGAAATGAGATTTGGGCAAACAACTTTTGTATGACATTTTTCATATGGGTGTGCTGATGGGCAAATCAGGAGAAAATTAATGGCATTATAATAAAACTAAGTTCTTACGTTTTTTTAAGCCTCCTATGTGAATTAAACTCATTCTTGATGTTTCTCTACTGAAATCAATAGAGTTGGTGTATTACCAGCTTTTTCAGAAAAGTAAAAATACTTTTGTAGGGAAAGTGTGAGGTATTCATTTTTTCTTCAGTGAGACACAATGCTTTCCTCTATAAACATTATCTTAATATTTAGAATGTTGACAGTGCAACATAAATTACACTACCATAAATCTTTTTGTGTATATCTGTACCTAAATGTGTGTTTAATGTTATATTATAGTGTATCTGACACTGTAGGAACCTGAAAAAGCAACTGTAAATATAAGGTTCTATTCATGTCATATGCTAGATGTTATGTCCATAATCCACTATACTACTATACTTACAGATTAATGAAAAAATTATATCATCTAGTGTATCTCCTCTTGCATTGTACAGAGCAATAGCAAATTGGTCTACTAAGTTCTTCAAGTGTTAAGTGATACAACATTTTGTGCAACCAGTACTTACTGTAGCTACACAGACCTGAACTTTGTCACTACAATACATGTCTTTGTGCTTTGCAGATTGTGATCCCCTCAAAGGTTCATAGGGAAATCAGTGTATGGCTAATTCCTTTTGAAAATACAGATCTTACTGTAAATCTTACTTCTTGTCTAAAAGCAGTCTGAAGCATGTAGTAGATATTTCATCATTTGAGAGACAGAACAGCAAAAATTCGATTTAAGCTATAGATGTGTTTTGATAGAGAGAAGAGGTTCAATGAAAATTATACTTTTTGATTTAAGGAAGACTCTGAGAGTGACCTGACTGTTCAATGAAAAGAATACGTCATATGTCAGGGCTGAAAGATCTGGAAAAATTTCACTAGCCATGTAGAAGTAGATGGACCTTTTTAGTCAGTCATTGGTATTATTCTTCCTGCATCATAATATTTGAATTTGATGTTGCTTTTGGGGGACACTAAAGGCAAATTATACCCATAATTTTTGCCTGCCTGAGATTCTGTGGTACCATATTCTCTGCTCAGATATTTCACATGCCTCTGTGGATCTTTTTTGTTCCTTGATGAGCCGTACTCATGAAAAGTGAGTACTACTTGAGAAGAATTTCTGGGTTTTGATATCATTATTACTTTTAGCCCAGTAGGACAACTCATCCAAAGTGGCAGTGAAGACATTTGAGGCTTAAATTTTGTACTGTTTGAAAAGGGTCTTCTCAGTCATGCATTACATGAGTAAAAGATATATCTTAGAAAGCCAACTCCTTCCCGGCCAGTTGCCCAGGTCTAAAGAGGTTTCTTCTGGAAAAGAAAAAGATGTAGACATAGACAGATTTCACCTTCACCAGTATGTAGCTGAAAGTATTATATGCCTTCTCATTCTGTTTATAAATACTCATGAACCTCATTAAGCTGTTGTTTGCAGACCTGATGAAAAATCACTGACTGGTTAAGGTTGGAAGGGACCTCTGGAGGTCTTTTGGCCCAATGCCTCTGCTAAGAGCAGGTTACTCACGACTATTCATGCCCAGAACTATTCATGAAAGTGACATTGATTTGCTACATGGAGGGAAATCCTAAACTAATTTTATTCAGATAATGACTATCACTGTCATTCAGCAGATAAAGGGTTTTAAAAAACCAAAAAGAAGTCCTAGTTGGCATATGGTTCTGTGAAAGACAAATCAAAATATTATACAAGTTTTAAGCCAGCTCTGCACCACATGATCTAAGAGTTGTTAAGAGGACAAAAATAACCATTTGGAACTAAGAAGTTTGGGACTAAGAATGTTAACTTTCCAGCTACTTTAGAATTCTTACAATTTTTCATAGTAATGAAGCTTTAGCCCTTTTTAATACTGCAACTCTCTGTCGTGGTATTCCATGTCAAGATAGCTTCACAGCTGATGGATATCTTGCAGTAGAAAGTTGTCTTCAAACTAACAGTCTCTCTTAATGATATGGTAGTTGCTCTGGTTCAACAAGTTTCACAGCATTGCCTTTCAAATCCATTAATACTTTCTGTCTGTCTGTCAAGATCTATTTTCATCTTGCCGTCATTTCACAAGGACTGCTTTCTGAGCAAGGCAGCTATCAATGCAAGAACCTTTCTTTTGTCACTATGATGATAAAATGTTTCCATGAAAGTGTGAAATTTTTTTTTTCCATTTCATTTCCAAATTTTCTTTTTTCAAGTTTCCTTCCTATGCATGAAGGTGTTCCATACTGTACAAAACCTTGGTCCTGTAGCATAGACTGGCTTTTTATAAAAGTATTTGAGATGCTTAGTTATTTGTCTATGCCTAAAGTTTATTTTGGTGAGTGAAGTCTGAAATAGGAGTAGTGGTCTATTTTACTTAAGTTAATGATATATGTTACTATAGAAGAAGGTATTTCTGATTGACTTCCCATTCCTAGAGCAAACATCATCATGGAATGAACTAAATCATTGAAGAACAGTTTTTCTGCAACTGCTGTCCTTGAATTTTTTATTCCCAAATAGCTGAATGTGTAGACAAGCTCTCAGTTAAAAAGTCAGTCTTTGTGCTGTTATCCCTTCTCTTAAAGTGTTTATGTGTCTGGGGGTCATAATGTATATGGGATGGATAGCTGAGATGGTGAAGTACATAAGACATCTGTTAAATCAGATGGAAAGAAAATAAAACTATTTTTAATGGCATCACTCTGAGAAAAAAAAAGATCCACTGCTCGGTAAAGGAGACACCTGCTCTTTAAGGACTGTTTATCAAGCACAACAGTATAGAGTTCTTGTTCAGTGCTGATGGATTATTTGGAAAAAATAGAGTGTATCTTTTGAAAAAATGTATTCCTTTTAATTTTTAGGTTTTTGTCTGTATTTTGTTGGTTTGGTTTTTGTTGGGGATTTTTTTCCTGCTGAGGAAGGGAGACTGCCCTCTTTACTTCTTACACAATCTTTAAAAACAAAAACCACCATTCTCCATTTCTGTTAATATATGAGATAATTTCTATACATAATGAGTTAATTTACATCAATGACAACATGCAGAAAAGTGACTGGCAGCAAATCATTCCTTCTTATCTTGGAGCTTCATTGCACATAATCTGAACTGGCCTGGAACCTGAATGTGAACTGATGTGTGTAGTTGTGTTGGAATAAAACAGCAATAAGTAATGAAATATTGTAAAAATTCTATAAGGTCAGATTAAAAATCCACGTTCTGTTGTCGGCAGTATGCATTTCATAAGTTTTTGTGTATGCTGCAAAGTCTAGTCTTCTCCTGGGTTTTTGAGAAGAAGTAGAGCCTTTAAGTCATAAATTAATTTGATTATGTTATCCTCCAGTTTCTCAAAGGAACAGGTAGAAGCCAGTGTAAATCAGACTGGCTACACTGACATCAGAACAACTCTGTTCATTTACAAAATCTAAGAAGCTGCCTAAAATATGTCTTGAAGTTGTTCTTGTTTGGTTATTGATCCTGCTTTGTTAAAAGGCTTACAAACCTTATAGTCTGGCTTGGACTCTAGTTAAGTTTATGTAGGTTTCGTGTTTGTAAAATGACCAGAATTTATTTAGGCCTGAAAAGGAGTTCACATTTGAACTGCATAGAACTTTGAATCTGTTTTTTAGGAAGCATTAGCTCAGAACAATTCATTCTCTTTCTCTGGAGAGTTGTATTTCTCTCCTCGTAGTTTTCAAAGCATCAGATTTTTCTAAACGGGTATTCATGTCTTTGTTCAAAATAAAAGTCAGATTTTTAAAATACTTAAATTATTTTTTTAATATTTAATACAGATTTTAAAAATACTTCGAAAATGCAACTGAAAATACTTTTATGATATCTAAGATCTTCTGTATTTTTACCTATATATATACTGAGAAAATACATGAGAAAGAAGCACATGGAGAAACTGCCAGCTGAAGACAGGCATCTGCTCTTTTGAGATTAGTTAAAAAATATCTGGATACCAAAGAGTAGACCTCCAGTAAGATTTTGGCTAACTTCAGGAAGCAATGCTTCTTGAAATCTGACAGATTTTACCATGTGGACGGCAGCAGCAGTGCAGCTCCAAGTCCCATCAGCTGATTTGTAAATTGCTGTAAATGACTTTAATGCATAGATAGACCCAGTTTGATGTGAATTTTTTGGACATTCTTGTACCCAAGAGCAAGTTATATTTCATTTTCACTAATGAAATCTTTGCTTATTAATTCGAATTTGAATCTAAAGCATTGACATTCATAATTTTAGCATGTTGATTGGCTTGATTGTATGATTGCTTTGTGGAAAAGGACGAGGTTTTACAATTATGTTTGTACTTGGATTTAATTTGTATGGTAAGTTAAGTATGAGACTTAGAGAGAGCAATGTGAAGAATGTTTTATTTGCTCTTCCAAAGACTATGAGTACATACAACATCCAAATTTGATCTTTGTAAAACAAGTTTAGAAAATAAGGCATAACTCGATGCTAATTGTCTCCCTTAATAGCATCTTCCATCTGGTTATTTGCTAGTTCTATACTTAAGTCATTTCAGTAAGTATTACTTGATTTCTGGTCATATTTTTCTTTCCTGTGATGTACTTATTACATATAATATCTTTGTTTTGTTTTTCTTACGTATTTTCAGTGTCCTATTCATGTGAAAGACTACACATTTTACATTTTTTGGCTTGTATTTGCCAAAATGAATGTGTTTTCTTCAGTGTCTGAGAATCCACAGAAAAGACATAATAATTTGGCTTTTCTGTGTGGACAGATATGACATATTCTTTCAATCTGTTGATGTTTTGTATTTTTTTCCTTTTTTCCTGTGGTGCCAAAGCAGTGCTTTAGAGCTAGAAGTCATAAGATGCCATAACAGACAGGTTCTAGCTGTTCATAAATAGTGCCTTTCACTACCAATCGTAATAAAAGAAAAAATGTGATGCCTCAGTCATATCAGATGCATACTTTTATTTCTAGGAATTACAACTCTGGACAGATACCTCCTGTCTCTGTATGCAGAAAATGTTGCTTGTTGTTTCCCCACCATTTTTCTAATGCAAAAATGTGTATGAATGCAGTCACATTTATTTCAGGCAAAATTATCCAGGTTTAAGTTAATATGGCTGTTGGGGGTGGAACAATCATGCTTTTATTTGTTTTATGTGAATGAAAAACAGTCTTAGAAGCTATTTGGGGAGCAGGGTAACCTCCGTTTCAGAGCTGATGGCATCGCTCTGGAAGGGGATATCAGTGTATCACCTAAGATTACTTTCTTTCTAGTTACACATGAGGAAATCTGAAGGAAACTGGAAAATTCTATCTTAATTCTGTGATTAATTAAGACGTGTCTGAAGAGCTTCTGCTTAAATACATATGGTAATTACAGAGGAATTAAAGTGGTATTTAACATGGGATCTTTATATTATCAATAACCTTAGAAAGTTTTTGTCCCCATGACTACAGACCAAATGATGCTCCATTTCTTGTCTTAGTGTGGCAGTGAAGGAGGGAAGAGGGAAGGAAGGAACCACTGCAGTATGTATGTGAAATTTTATCTATCAGTGTTGTAGGACTAATTGGATGTTGATGTGTGTGCATTTTTTAAATGTAAGGTTGTACCTGATTTGGCCAGGGTAGAGTTAACATTCTTCAGAATGGCTGCTATGGGGCTGTTTTGGTTTTGTGCTGAACACAGGGTTGATAATATGGAGATGTTTTTGTTATTGCTGAGCAAGGCTTACACAGAGCCAAGGCCTTTTCTGCTTTTTGTACTCCATGCTGGTAAGGAAATTAGGGGTACTTGGGATGCTGGGAGGAGACAGAGCAGAGGTAGGTGACCCCAACTGTCCAAAGGGTCATCACACCTATGATGCATGATATATGGCATCATGCTCAGTATATGAAGTGGGGGGGGGGGAGAAGGAAAAAGGGGGAACATTTGTAGTGATAGCATTTTTCCTCCCAAGTCACCCTTATTTGTGATGGGGCCCTGCTCTCCTGGAGATGGCTGAACACCTGCCAGCCCACAGGAAGCAGTGAATTAATTCCTTGTGTTGTTTGTATTGTGTGCACAGCTTTTTCTCTGCCCATTAAACCGTCTTTATTCTAACCCATGAGTTTTCTACCTTTTACCCTCCTGATTTTTCCCCAGTTGTGCTGGTGGGGGAGTGAGGAAGCAGCGGTATGGGCTTGGTTGATGGCTTAGGTTAAACCAGGACAAAAGTGAAACAGGTTTCAAGTCACACAGGACCTAAGTGAAATGGTTTAATTAAAAGCCAAGTAAAATTATGGTGAAAATCTTAGAGAAACTTAAGAGTGGCCTCTTAGAACAGGGACTAACTTGCTTTGGCAAAGAAACAGCATTTGTGTTGTCTATTGTAACAAATTTCACACTCACTTTTCAGTGTTTCCCTATAATTTTTGGAAGACTTACAAGTTACTAAGATTCTCTGAGAAGAATTGTATTGCAAGTAGAATTTGAGTGATTACTATAGAGATATGATTAAAAGTAGTGAAGGGATGACTTAAGCATATAGTCTATAGTAGCAACACACTGCAGAAACTGTTTTGCTACAGGTCCTTAAAGTCCCATTGTCTGTTGTGGAGTAAAGCAGTACTTCATGACTAACCTCTGGAGTGGAAGATATGTTTTTCTTTTGGATGAAATTACAGCAAATGAGTTAGAGGAGTTCAACCTAGGGAGATCAGCAATCTTAATGTGTCTGTTGGTCGTGATGAAAGTGGAAGTCTGGCTGAAGCTGCTAAACTGAAATGCTGTGTAAAAGTGAAGCTTAGCTCTTTTGTGTTAACCTGGGCAAGAAGATCACTCTGAATGCTTTCATTTATAAATCTAACCTAAACCAGTCTATAAGATATGCCTGCTTGCCAGGTGAGTGACTATATCAGTATGGAAAAATGTGGATTGAGAGAAGGGCATGCATTCTTGACATAAAAATGGCAAAACACTGGAAGAACATGTTTGTACATGGAGAATACAGACAAGAAGCCTAGAAAGATTTAATTACAATCCACAGAAGATGCATAATACTTGCAGAAAATTTCATCAGTGGGTTGTTTGCTACTTCTGTAAATATTATCCCACCTCTATAATGTGTACAATGTAATATGTCTGTTGGCCAAATTTGCCCCTCAGATAGTATTCACATTTCAAAGAAACTTGAATGTATTTCAGGAAAGAATTCAGCCCAAAATACTACTTTTCAATTTAATATATCTCTTTTATAGATTATTCTGGTGACTCAGGAGAGGAAATGAAAGGTTAATTACACTGCAGTGTTGTTGTTTTAGAACTACTCTACCTCTACCTGTTGTATTGTTCAGTCATCTTACACATAATACCATTTTTCATAAACTTATCAACAGTCATATATAAGACACTTCTGTATTACTTAGCAGAAAATTATTGTAAATAGCTTCTTCATTTGTTCAATGGCATACACTTTCTTGATATGGGTTTAATCTTCGTGTCTCAGTTTCCTAGCTACAAAACAGGGTGGATAAGACCTTTTTTCCCCCTTCTTCCTATGTCTCATCTGTTTATACAGGTTGCCCTTGGCAAGAAGAGTTTCCTTTGTTCTGTGAGTGAAACCTTGAAATATTAGGGTTCCTTCCTTGATATTTCTAGGCACCTGCCACTTCTCTGAAAGCATATACAGTCTCCCAGTTATTACTTGGAGGAGAGCTTTATGTATCACCTAAACTTCAACTTCACATTTGGCATTTAAAAAGAATTTTCTTCTCCCTCGTAGGTTTCCCCACACACTTTTTCTGTGTTCAGCTGCTAACGCAGATGTATTGAGTGTTAAATCAAACATAAAGTGTATATATTTTGATCTGTGTTAGTAAACTAATAGTCAGGTCTTTCACATAACATACTGTAACTTTCTGTTACTTGTGCTTGAGGTTTGGGGCCTTCAACTGAAGGTGGCAGTGACATTTTTCTTAGACGAATAAAAGGGTAAGACCACAAAAAAGTTAAAATGTAAAAAGGCTTCTTGCTTATAGTCTGTTTGACATGAGGTTCATGAAAGGTGAGAATAAAGCACATTAATTAGTGGCTAATAAGTAAACCACTGACTTGATAGATAGGAACTCTGAGAATTCATCAAACTACCCTCACAAAATCTCTTACAAAGGGACTAATTTACAGGGCTGTAGACAGTAACAAAGTATTTCTGTAATTACTGTTGAGAAAAGTCCCTTGTTCTTTGCTGCTGTCACTGAGAGTAGTAATTCATAATCTTTTAGGAAGACTTGTTTTTGCTTTGTTTTTTTGAAGCAAAGTTTTTTGCTCTCCGATGACATGACATGTGTGGTCCTTTTCTGCTGTCAGCAATTAAGAGGTGGTCTCAACTGAGCAAAAAGGCTTTGTGACACAGGGAACATTTGCCTGAAATGTTCCCATGTGAGCCATGGGTTTGGTTACATGCTGAACGGGTGAAAAAAACCATGACTTTAGTTAGAATGACAGGCAAGCAACAGAAGCAGTTTAACCCAAATCCTTTTGTAGATATTGGAAAGTCATAAGCCTAGAGATGACACTGGCACATTCAACATGCTGTGTGATCTGGGACTCTGTTGCTTGTATCACTGTGTGAATGTGTGTACAGTGTAAACATTTTATGAAGTGCAGTTTCTGATCCATCGGTCTGTCTGGGCAAGAATGTCCCTTGATACTAAAAAGAACAGCAATCAGGACAGAATTGGTCAATGCGGCATGTCTAATGGTAGGAAGATATTTGAAAGACTCACTACAGACACAATAGGCTCTCTAAATAGCCTCTTTGCACCCGGAGTCTTATTGCAAACAGGTTCATTAAGGAGAGACATTCTGACACACAGCATCACAGTAATGAAAGTAGCTCTGTTTTTCTAATATTGTGTCTTGCCACTTCAGTTATGCTGCTGGTACAAGATTTCCCTTGTGTTGTTGTATATTTCTCTAGAAAAAGAATCACTCTTCATAGAATATACAATTATTTTGTACAGGAATATATAACTCATACCTAAGAATCTGTCCTTCCTGTTTATGTGCACTAGTGCAAAAATAATTGGCAATCACATCTTCAAAACCAAAAATTCTTTTACCTTTGATTTGAGAGGCTTATATATGTTAAAATGGTTATAACACAAAAAATATGTATACATACAGTTGTAATATACTTTCATGAATATACAAAATCAGATAAAATGTTGTTCATGACCATTTATAAAATGAATATTAGTAAACTTTTTTCCCCGTGAGGTACCATGGTTTGTTTTGCTTCTTTCCTTTAGGCACTGAAGTATAAGTTCATAGGGAGGAAAATCAAAAGGTTATAGTTTATCCTACTTTACATATAACTGGTGTGTGACTTAAGGTGTTGGATTGGCTTAATGTATACTTTGAACATTATGACCATGGGGGGAAAAAAAGGTAATATTGGTTTAAAAGTGGATATGGAAAATTTAATGTGCTCAAGTGGGAACAATGGCATATTAAAAAAAAAAAAATTCATGACACAGATCTAATAATTCACTTGCCCCTGTAGGAATGGGGTATCGGCTCTGATGCTGCTTGGTAGTTTATTTTTATATACGCTCCTGGTCCCTGCTGTATATCCTTCGTATGGGTTCCAGAGAAAAGAAAGAAAATAACCTGTAGGGAAATCAGCTTAGAAACCTTTCATTAAATACATTGTGTTTCATATCATGTCGTTCACAAAATCTCCAAGAAAGATAGAAAGTGTTATCAGACTGCATGTGTAAAATACTATATTTGAATACTATAATTTGCTGTAAGATTAAGGACCAAGGGTATAGACACATTCGTTATTTCATTATTCACTTATGCTTGATGGATAATGCTTCAGGGGTTCTTTTCATTTTTTCTTGCCTAGCACAGATATGCAGTTTTAACTTTTTATTTGATGCTGCAGAAAACATTCCTGTTCCCCTAAGCTTTACTGTCCTGCTTGTTTGCTTTTTAGAGGTGTGATTATTATTCTTTTGGAGGGGTATTATATTGCTTTTAAGTTTGTTTGTTTGTTTGTTTCACAGACATACATATTGGTTTAAACGTATCTAAATTTTACTGTATAAGAGATATTTAAAATTAAATTTTTGGCAGAAATAGAGAAATGGTCTATTTGTGGTTGCAAGTAATTATTTGTTTTGTCTCAAGGTAAGAAAATTGTAATTACTTTTATTAATCTGTATTGAAAAACAAGGTTGTCAGTGTAGGTTTCATGGGCCCTCAAAAATTTGTCACCCTTTTTTTTACTGTTCATGAAGCATAGCTTCATAAAGCAAAATTTGGCCTGTGAATGCCTTCTGCACATAAAAAAGGTTCATTGAACAACAAGAAGCAAACTTAATTTGGTGAATACATTATGGATGTTTTTGTTAAGTATTATTACATTTTATTACATTATTACAATTTAACGGTTGTGCATTTTCTTACATGGATATAATGGATGCAGGAATTCAGCTGCATTTGCACAAAAAGTAATGCTTGTACTACTATTGTTTTAGTTTGTGGAGGACCTAAAAATGGCTTGGTCTTTTGATGGTGTTACAGACAATGAGCCTCTTACTCTTCCCTTATTTTTCTTCCCACTTTCCCTATCTGCTTATATATAGATTTCACTTCTTATTTTGCCTAATTTAACATTCATCAGACACTCTTACACATAAAGTGTGGCACAAACTACAGCATTTTGTCATTCTAAAGACCACAGACACAAACTCCACCTAATTGATGCAGAAAAGGTGGCTCCTGAGCCTGTTTGCTCCTCTCTGGCTGAGTGGTATTTCCTACCATGTAAGTTACAATTCTGTAACAGTAGAGTGTTGTTTCAGTTCCTCTGCATTTTCTTCATTATATAGTGCTACAGGAAAGGAAAAAATAACCAAAAAACAAAGATGTGCCAACATACATGGGAGATGTTAGTGCCCTCTCAGCTGTCCTGGGCTAGAAGATTGGTGTCCTTTGAAAAGTAATCATGACAGATGAAAATGGAAGTAGTACCCTCATGCCTCCAGAGCTTGTTTCCCAGCAATAGTAATACCACTGAATCCTGTTCAACCAAGGATTTGCCATTATCTCAGATACCGAGTAATTTCCATGACTCCTGTCTTTAGCCATCTGTATTGTTAAATTGTTGCAATGAAAACTAAATGCCATAAAAATTACTGTTCGAGTATTAGGACATTTGCAGCACTCTACTTATGAGTTGGAAGGATGTGGAATTTTTTTTCTTCTTCCCTCCCCCCCTCCCTCCCCCCCCAATGCGGGTTTCTTTGGTCTTTCATTGTATGAGGAAGGTGGTCTCCAAGAAGCCAGCCTTGCATATTGTGTTTAGGGTAGTGAGACTCAGGCAGGTCTGGTTTCTTTTACTTCCATGTTTGTTAGCCAGCTTCCAGGGTTTCTTTGTAGAGAATGCACACACTTTTTCCTGCAGACATTTACTGTCTATAGTAATAGATACCTGCTAAAACAACCAGGGGAATTCTGAAACAGGTGCTTGGATTGCTCAGACTTTAACATTATATTTAGTCCAATATTCCTTGAGAAAATGTGAGGAGGGAACTACCTTGAGATACTGTTAACAGTCTGTGCTAGTAAACTGCTAGCAAATTTTGTGTTCCATGATATAGCTTAAGCATTTGTTTTTTAAATATACTGTATTTCTTGTTCCAAAGCTGTGTTTTTCAAATCAACAAGTCATTCATACAAAGAGCTTGACCAGATGTACATAGATAAAAAGTGTCTACAACAATATGTGTGGGTATTCAGAGGCAGCAAGATGGAATTACAAAATCATGGAATGGTTGAGGTTGGCAGGGACCTCTGAAGTCATTTTGCCCAACCTCCCTCCTCAGGCAGGGTCACTTGCATCACTGGCGTCCTGAAATCACGGTCACTGCAGACCAGACTGCCTGCAACCTTTGCATCTCTGGTGATGTTGTCTTTCCTTATTTGTGACTATGAGATTCAGCACAGCACCTCTCTGTGTTTGTTCCTTTATCACTTGTACAGAAAGTTTTTATCCGTGCTCCCCAGAAACCTCCTGAATTGCTTATACAATGCTATGTTCTTCTCCCAGCAGTTATCTGGGAAATTTCTCTTGTATGAGGACCAGGGCTTGTGACTGTGATGCTCCTTCCGGCCATTTATTGAAGTCTTCATCTGCTTGTTCTTGCTGAAGGCAGCCTACAGTGGACATCCACTACAATGTCACCTATATCGTCTGCTCCAGGCAGCTGGCCAAACACCTTTCAGTGTGGGCTGACAGCCTGTCAGATTACATAAAGTGTGTGCCTTTCCTTTGCAGCATGCTGGCAGTCTTTTTAAGAGTTAATTTAACCCCAGTGTTTTATCATGCAGTTGTTGCTTTCAGACAAGTCACAGGAAGGCAGAAGGCTCTTTGCACCTGATATAGCAACCATGATATTTGAATTTGTTTATTGCTGCCATTTTAGATTGTTTTTTTCAATATCAGAAAAGGCAGCTGTGTGGGCTTTTAATCCTTGTATAAAATTCACCTCTGCTCTGCTTCCTAAGTGATATTGACAACTGATAATGACAGAGAAGGTGGGAAGTAATAACTAGTGGTGATTATGCAGGTAGTTTTTCTTTTCTCACATTACTACCATTCTACTTCTCTCTACTCCCTCTATTTTCTGTCTTCCTTTCTTTCCATTCCTCCCTCCTCCATCACCCATCCTTCCTTTCTTTCTTATGTCTTCTCCTCCTCTCTTTTCCTCCTCTCATCTTCACGGAATCACAAAATTACAGACTGCTTGAGTTTGGAAGGAATGAATCTCTGGAAGTGGTCTTGTCCAACCTGCTCCTAGAGTCAGTTGCCCAGGACCATATCCAGATGGCTTTTGAATACCTTCATCCCTTAAGATAACGCCACAGCCACCCTGGGCAACCTCCGGGTTCAGGAGTGCTGAGTAGAGGGAAGGCATCACCCCCCTCAGTCTGCTGACAATGCTTTATCTTGTGCAGTACACCATTACCCTTCTTTGCCACAAGTGACATTGCTGGCTGACAGTTAAGTTGGTTTCCACCAGGACCCCACAGATCATTTTCTGCAAAGCTGTTCTCAACTAGTTGTTCCCTTGCATACACTGCTGCAGGTGGTTGTTCCTCCCCAAGTGCAGGACTTCATATTTCCCCTTTAGCACTTGGTGAGGTTCCTGCCAGCCCTTTCTCCAGCTTGTTGAGTTTGTGTTGGATGGCAACACAGCCCTCTGGCATATCAGCTCCTTCTTCCAGTTTTGTGTAATCTGCAAGCTTGCTGATGGTACCCTCTGCCCCATCACCCAGATGATTAATTAAAACATTATACGGGATTGCACACAGTATTGACCCACGCAGTATACTGCTTCTGTTATCCTTCTTTCCATCCCACCTTTTCTTCCCCTACTTGTCCCTTCCCAATTTCTCTCATCTCCTTATACCCTTTCTCTCCTGCTTCACACCCTCTCTTTTCCTCTCCTTGCCCTTTCCTTCCCCTTTTCCCCATCTGATTTCCATCTGGTCCTAAGTTGTGAGGTCTTTGATAACACTTAGTGTTCATGCAGTGACTCGTACTGCTCACATCTTTGATTTAGGGTGCTTGACTTAGGCACTACCGTATTAAAACAATCATCAGAACATCAGTGTGAACGTCTGCTTTACATATGCTGCCTTGCAGCCTGATTTAGAGAAGCCAGGGGTTTAGCTACCTAGGCTGGGAGCAAACTTTTAATTAACTATTCAAGAGTTCTGTGTATTGGCATTTTTCCAAGTCTTTTTATATTTTCTTTTCCCAACACCTTGGTTTCCATTTATTTCTTAATATTGCCAATGGTAGTCAAGACGATCTGAAAATGTTAGTATAAAGGGTGGGAATGGGTTAATGATTGACCACTGGAACAATCAATTAAGTAGGTACTCTTCAAAATTTTGACATAGTATGGACTGGTGCTGCACTAACACCTGGAGATTTATTAAATTATACTGGAAATAGCAGAGCAAGAGGGGTGTTCTTTCCCAGTTTTCCTCTATGTTTCTCTGTTTTGGAGATGAAGCTAAGATTTTTTCTTAATATATTTGTGTTTGTGTGTGTCCATGTATGAAAAGACATTGTTATACTTTTACACCACATTCACTTTAGAGATTCTGCCTCAAGGTGAGAATAATAAATACTGTTATAACATAGTTGTAAGGGATCTTACACTATTCTTTTTTAATGTGCTTTTCCCATCCTCTCTCTTTTCTTCTGATGGTGTGGTGTCAGACATGGCTTTAAAGCTGTCTAATTTAAATCATGTTTTCACAGTGTCTTACAAAACTTGGGGATAGTCCTGTCTGTGAGTAAGATAAGAAGACACTTCTGGTTTTTGAAATAAACTTAAGCTCTTCAGCAGGTGCAAGAACCCTCAGTGCTCCAAGGGGAAGTTTATGAAAAGTTGAAAGAAATTAACCTCAATTAAAAGGAATGTTGATTGATAGTTACAGAGTTAAATATGATACATTGCTCAAGAAAAAACTCTGCATTAAAAGAACGTTAAATTTCTGATGGAAAACACTAAACTGAAGAAATTTGCCATGGAGGGTGAAATATAAAATTGTTTCCATCTCTTTCTATTATCTAATTTAATATGTCACAGTACAGAATTAGTTAAAAATATCCCCTATTGAGACAAGGTATTAGGATTCTTCAGAGTATATTGTCACATTGGTTTGCTGAGTTTTTGTTGCTCAGCTGTCATTAAATATGTTAAAAAGAAAATCTGGGCTCCTTCAACTATGAATATCTCCATTAGTTTCCTAAGTTATTTTTTCCTCTGAGATGAAATTCTTTGAAGTTCTGTAAACAAATAATGATGGTTTAAGCAGTGTTTTCAGTCATATAAGGAAATTATCTACTAGACAGAAACAATCATTTATATGTACAATATATGTGTGTGACTGGAACCTTAGAACTTCAGCTGTCATTGACCCCACTTGGTCTTACCAATTGAAAGTGAAGAACACCAAAATGATCACTTGCCTTTGACAACCTTAATAGTCAGTTAAGTTTAGTATTTGTCCACATGGATCAGTGGATCAGCGATAACAGGTAACATTGTTCATGCGTTCAGTTTCAATACTTATCAGGTGGATACTGCCCTGCTGCATCATCTGCTGGCACGTTGTGTTCAACAGGAACATGTTTTAGGTGGAAGCCTGAAGCTATGCACAGCAAGCTGCATCAAAAGCACTGTCCCTTCCTGCAGCCCAGGAGACAGCTCATGCCAATCACAATCTGAAACACTTAGAGGTGATTTTTTTTTTATTGTTAAATGTGTCAATTCCTTTTGAAATATATATACTCAGTTCTGGTAAAAAAATGAATGTAAGTAGGGTAAAGAGATTCTTTTGACTCCCTACTGGAAGCAGCTGCTGTTAAGATCGGGAGTCAAGGACTCATCTTCTCCATTGGGAATCTGCAACTTTTGCATATTTTTTTCCCTTCTGACTCCGTCTAGAGCAAAGAAGAAAGGGAAGTGATAATTCCTTTGGAAAGCCACATTTCACAACCATCTGTTAGGTGATAATACATGTGTTCCCAGAGAATTAGCATGGTTGAATCCCATTGAGTGGAATGGCACAGCTATAAGCTCAATGAAGCGTTGCCATAAAAAGTGACAGTCCTTTGAAATGTAAGCAGTGTGATACTGTTTGTTCAGTTTATTTTAAGTGGCGTTTCTTTATGGTAATGTAACATCAGAATGTCTTTTAATAGCTCTGTATTACCTATAAATGTATTTATTTATGAGAAAGTGTTTAGCTGTTGCAGAGAGGTGGTTTTGAAGGCCAGAGTAATTTTTAGTATACTGGAAACGAGGCCCCATAGTGACAGAAGAGTTTATGACATAGCTGTAATAAATCTGCAAGTTGTGAAGCAGAGCAAAAATACTTACAAAATTAGAGTAGGACTGTAAATTGAGAGTTGGTTTCTGTGTTAGTCCAAATTCAAGAAACTGAAAAATCTGAATAGAGACAATGTTTCATGGCAAAAGCAGGTGCTCTGCTCTGCCTTTGAAGAGTGTCTGGTGGAGCTTTCAGAGTTAGAAGAGGGATATAATAGGTGTGGCCACAACAGATTTGGGGTTAAGTTAGTATGTATGTAGGACAGAAATACTTATTATTTGGAAGAGTAGCAGGGATCATGGTAACAACATGATGATCTGCCATGTCAGTGATTTTTGTCAGAGCAGGTTATGCAAGTTATGCCTAGGTATTAGCATTGATAAAGCAAAGGAGAGCAGTCAGGAGGATTTTACGTTTAGTGGTCAGGACTCGAGACTTTCTCTCTTAAAGAGAATGAGTAGGGAATAGTTGGAGTAGGGCAGAAGAGGATGGGGAGAGAGAGAGGGAAGCTCAGGGAATAAAGAATCTGAGACACTCTCCTTATAACTGACTTTGCAGCTATAGATCTGTATCTGTGATTTTCCCACAGCTGTAGGAAACCATTTGTTTCCATGACCTTTCTGCCATCTCTTTTCCTAGTCTCACCTAGAAAGTAGTGGAAAAATCACTTTTCTCAGTGTGTTGGAACAACTTTAAGAGTTTTCCATTGCTAGTGTTCATCATCTGTCTCCTGGTAAGCACTTAAATACTGCAAGCTTGATGGATGTTGCATTCGCGTATTCGGTACTGCTGAGTTTCTTAAGCAAGAAGGTGGACTCTTAGGCCGTGACGGTCAACTGCTCAGATACAGCCTTGCTAGAAAACTGTTAACTTGTTAATAGTATGGGTGTCTTTGCCTTACCTGTACTGCCAGATCAGTATTACTTTAGATGGGATATGTTTTCTCTGCATTCCTGCCATTGGTCTTTGAGGCAGCAGTGGTGGCATCTCTGAAGCAGGCCAAAAAGCAGGGGGGAATGGCAACCCTCCAGTGGAGCATTAGCAGTTAACTAAATCTGGATTCCAAAAAAAGTTTGGGAATCTCACAAACTGCTGTATGATGTATGTACTTAATTTAATTTCCTATTATTTCAGTTGAAGGAAATTTGAGACTTTATTTGACAACAGACTGTTTTCTAAGGTCACAAATTAAAAGTGGCAGTTGCAAAACAAGCCCAATAAAAGTATGTATAAGGTAAAATAATAAATCATTAATTATATGAAGGATTTGATCAGTGATTTGAGATAGATAGAGCAATGCAGATATAAAATAAATTGTTCTAAGGTGTTAAAATTTTCCTACAAAAGCCTTATAACTAGAAAAGTTATATCTGAATAATTTTACACCTGCAAAGTAAGGGATTGAATAGCAATGCATATATGTGGGGACAGGGGTTTTGCACTTTTTTTTTTTAAATAGGGACCGTTATTTCTGTCAGCACTTAGGCAAAAAATACAACTATTTGCCTAACTGTCCATTTTCATGTGCTTTGTGAATGCATATCCAAACTCGTGTACATAGCTCCCACAGCTTTACCCTCAATGCACATAGTTTTGTTTTTAATGGAAAAAACAAATGTTTAGAGGCTTAGAGTTCATCATGTATTAACTGAAAATAAAATTGACTCAGTTCTCTTAGATGAATTAGAGGAACATTCTGTGCTGTGTCTTTGTTTTCTATAAGCAAAAATAAAATCTGCAAGCCCATTGGAGTTTTAAATATGATATAAATGTCATACATAATCATAACAAATATGCAAAATGTTTTCAAACACTGAAAGCAATGAATTCAAACATTCAAACATGGAAGCAATTACTGGCACCAACTGTATCACACACCCCTCTGATGGGCTAAGGCCAAAAGAAATGAAGGTCTCTAAACAAAATTACTTTGTGTAGGCGGGAAGAGAGTGAGTTTTAACTTTTATTGTGGAGCAACACAGAGTCATATTTTAATGCAAATCACATACTCTGTAGCACAAATGAATTCTAAAAAAAAATACTTCACATTAGGCTTCTGTTACTTTTTCTTGTCTTTCATGTCATTCTCTGTCATAAGACTTGCAAAGGAGACTTGCATTTTCATAGTAGAAATCTTTAAGCTATGAAGGGTATAAATACAAATCTAGCAGGAAGTTACTTCTCCATTCACTTTGCAGCCCGCTCTCTGGTTGCTGAGGTAGTGCATTGCATTTTTTCTCAGCATGTTGATTTTACTTTTAGTAAATCAGCACTGCCTCTCATGCTACCATTTCATATCTGTAAGTTATTGTGATTGCTCTGTCATGTCTACCAGGTCCTTTGTTCAGTGATGCTTTTGCAGTTGTGGGTGTTCAGGGCAGTCTTCTGAGTATTTCTGATTTCTGACATCAGTGAAACTGTCTGTAACACGTGGTTTGTACACATGGAATGGAAACAAGTACTCCATGTTGCCTACTACAAATAGATGCTTATTTTCATTCAGAGAAATATGTTCTCATGTGTTACTGACTGTCACATTGCTTGCATAGCTCCTTTCTCCAACTAGGCTCTTGCTGATCTGTGTAAGCTTCTAACACTTGCTCTCTTAGAAGCATTCATAACCCTTGTGAAGCCTGAATGCCTTGCAGACATAAATTATGTCCCCTTCTTCCATGTCAGGTGGTCTAGTGAAGGACATAGCCTTTTCTAACAATTTTTCTTTTTCTGTCTTGTAAAAGAACAAGCCTGTCTCTCCTCATGTCTTGGCCTCTTAATGTTGGCAGCTGTGCTACCTTATTGCACATAGAACAAAAGCCTCAGGAGTCAAACTCAGAATATTTACCAGCTCCTTCGTAAAACTGCAACATCACTTCTCCGAGGAAATACTTCTCCAGGGTCTTTCCTGCTGTGACTTGTCATAGTAAAATACTGACAGTTGGGATTTTCCCCAGAAAGATCTAACTGTGGTGTTCTTGCTTTCATCCACATGCACTTGAGTCTTTATGATGCCCCTTTGTTGTCATGTGTGATTGTGTGTGGTATGTTCTGCATGAAGCAATGTACCAGGTGAATTCTGAATAAGGAACTTCGTAGTGAAAGTTCAGAGAAGTTGTTAGATTTTGCTCCCTAAAGTTTCTTGTGACAATGTAAGTCATGTAATAAATCTTGATGTGACACTCATGATTTGTTAAAATGAACAATTAGGAATTCACAAGCAAAGGGCGTTGTGTGTTTTGATCCATAGGTTAGTAGAGCAGCATCTCTCAATGCTGCTACTGCAGACAGCAACCTTTTTGAAGAAAATGCAGTAGCAGTGGGTGTCATGAACATTATATGTCTGTGGAGACATAAATAACCATTACGGTTAGAAAGTTTTGAATAAAATAGTTTTGGGACTATGGATTATGCATCTGGGTACAAACTAGAAAGCTGAAAGGAGAATAGAAAAGCAGATGAATACTTCTGTTAGGACATGAGGTGCACAGAAGAGATTGGGATCAGATTATTTTACACTGATACACACTGTGCGTGTATGGGCATTAGGAAAGTATCTGTGGATATAATGTCGTACTGAAGACTACACTTTCGTGATTTTTATGATCATCAGAATCCCTATAAGCCTGTAATTTAGTTACCCATCTCAAATTATCAGAAAGTATATGGAGCAGTGTGGATAAAACAAAGAGTACAAACCCTTGTCCTGCCCCCTCAAAATTCCTTCTGAGCTTCAGGGTGAATTCCAGTTAATAATAATAAAAAAAAGGCACTCCCTTTTGGCTGGAAAAGAGAAATTTTAACTCATGTGTATGTCTGTTAATAGTCAATGTTGCTGTGTGGATGCATGTGCATACACACATATTTTGATACATGCACACAGTTGTACTCACAGACACACTGGTTGGGCAGATACTAGAGTGATGCCTGGTGCCTTTTACTGTTTGTTTTTTATTTGGTATGATGAACTATCTGTGCTTTCTGTAGGGTAAAATATTTATTGAAGTAATTATTAAATTATTCTTAAAGTAATATTTGTCACTTGCACAAGTAATTTTCATGTAAGTAATTTTTTGATGTAAATATTGTCTGTATCTGTGTTAGATAGTGGAAGCATAATTCTGACTTTATATACAGCTTAAAGACACGTCTTCAGAAGTGACTTGTAAATTTAGTTTCCTGATTTAGGACCTGTCAAGCTGTGATTACTCTAACCATTCACCGCTGCGACAGAAGTCAGCTGGAACAGCAAATCAGTACCTATGAGTGTTCAATTAGGCTTCCCCAAAACTGAATCCCTGTAGGAGTGACTGTGTATTTTACTCTGTGAAGAGGTTGTATGGTATGCTATTAAATTGGCCTGGATTAGAATACAAAAAAATTTTATTTCTTGGTTTCTTAATCTACTCAAAAAGGTACGTCACTGAAATATTTTTCTGTAGCTTCCATGCATACCCATAATGTTCAGGCGTGTTCTTACTGTCTACAAACCATTTTAATTGCGTGCAGTTTCATGATCGTGTTATGGCAAGTGTGGTTGGATTTGGAGTTATAGCGTGGCTTTTCTTCCATGCTCACATAAGAGGGAGTGCCCGTGGCAACTTTGTCTGTGAATGGAGAAGAAATCTGCTAGTTAAACAGTTTTACTTCCTATATGATTCATCAATTCTGGGTTTTTTTTTTCCGTTTTTCTTCTGAGGTAGTAGGGCAGTAGGGTTGTTGGATATACAGTAAGTATTGGGGTTCAATTAATTTTATGCTAATAATACTACACATCGGCATACATATCGTAGTTCTTTCTCTACTTGTGCTTGGATTAAAGTAAAATCTGGACCAGATTACAATTAACAGTGAAGAAACTGTAATAGTATATCTGTTTAAGAGTCAGCTAATTCAGATCTTAATGTTATTATCATGATTGTGTTTAATGCTCAAAAAGATAGGAAGTGTATGTATTATCAACAGACTTATTTGGGTTTGCAAAAAGCTGCTTGTCTTCTCATGGGGGAGACTTTTTAAAATATTAACAGAAAGCAGTTTTATTGATCTTTTTTCTGAATTAATAGATTTTTATGTCCGAGGTAAATTTTTTGGCAACCATCACCACCTGTACTGAATTTCGTAAATTCAATTAATAAGGTGAATTACAGTGCTTAGTATATTGCTGTCTTTGATAAGCTTTTGCTGCTTCTATTTTGTAATTCAGTCCTTTGCAGCCTTCCTGTAACTGGAAGGTTCACTTCATTAGCCAAAAAAAATGACACAAGGAAAGGTAGAGAAACTGTTCATAATTGAAAGTTTTGTAAATAAATTTTATATAGATGCATATGTATATTTAAAAAGCTTGACCAAATCATGACTTTGACAAAGATTTAACAAACCAGGAGTGTGAAGTGTTCTGTAGACTAACAGTTTTAATGGGTTTATCTTAGACAGTTCTTCAGTTGTGGAAGTGTCAGTTAATAATTTACCCATCCCAAGACGCAGTGGAAGCAATCACACTCTGGAGCGAGGTACTCCTGGGCCTGTCGCGGTGCTGCAGCTCATCTTGACTCTAGAAATGCGCCATTGGATGCGACATCAGCACTGTGTCTGCACTTTGACAAATGAAGTCTTGTAAGAGCTAAATAAGGCATGGGAAGTTTTGGAGGAGCAAAGAGCTCCTCGGCTGATTCCTGCAGCAATGGATTACTGTAAATGTCCATCTGCTGCGCATCAGAGAGAACACAGGTTAAAATGAAAGGATTCGGGGCTTTTTGGCACCATGTTTTGGGATGGCTTTTCTGGTGGTTTTTTGTTTCTGGGCTGGTTTTTGTGTGTTTGGTTTTTTCCCCCTGAAAGGCCCCCAGCCTTCCTCCCTCTCCCCCGCTCCAAAACCGTACTAGAACATCCCAAACCAAAAAACAACAAAAAACCCCAAGAACCCAAACCAACTTACCACCCCCCCAAAAAAAACCAACCAAAACCCCCCTCCAAAAACCAAAAAACTCCAACTGAAACAAAATCCAATGTAGAAAATGTTTCTAAAGTGCAGAGGAACAGTTAGCAACATTTGCGTGGTATTTGGAAAGTAAGTTTCCTGCTTTGATGATATATTGCAAGAGCCAGAGTTTTCTACCAGAAATGTGAATGTTTAACATAAAAAAGCTCTGAAATATAGTACTTTTACCATCACCCTTTACCATGCAATTTGTTCAGATGCACTTGTTAACATGAAATTGCAACAGATTAGGCAATATTTATGTGAATTTTATTCCAGCATTTACTCATTGAATTATCCTGTACCACCAGGATGGTAAGTTTTGTAATTTGTTTTCCTCTATATGAAGAATGCTTCTCCACAAATATTCACTTTTGCATGCATATTTTTTATTAGACATTATGCCATTCTAAAGATTTACAGTTATATAATAGTGATTTATTACAGTAATTTATCCTGCCAGCTGTGGCACACTTTTACTGGAATTTGTAAATCAAATGTGTATTGAAATTCACTAGAAACATGCATTTCAGATTCTAATGAAATGTACTTCAAAATTGTTTTTAGAAGTGGGCATCTATATGAATGAACTGCAATTTTCTGTTTCTATTGTTGCACATAACTTTTCCTCTACCTGTTTTATTTACTTACCAGTCTTGGATGTTTTACATACTACAGGATTAGTGAATCTTGATGCTGCTGTGTGGAACAGACAGCAATAAAACCGTAGAGTCATTGACTTGGTCCTCTAAGGCATCAATATCAACTCACGCACCTGACCTGCAGTGATCAAGTCGCATTAAAGATTAGGAAGAAAACCTGAAAGCAGTTTCAGTGTACTTCTAATTGCTGTCTCTGTGTTGTGATAGAAATAGTATGTCTTGAATTTAGTGAATCATAAGAGACACTGAGTGAAATTAGTATTTGAGGTGACAGAAAAATGTGTGTATGCTTGGGGTGGGGTAAAGAAGGAAGAGAGCATCAGTGAGTTTACAGTATATTGTAGAACAGTAACAATGTTTTTACAGGAGTATTGTTTCATTTTCAGCTTAACTATAAACTCAACATTTAGTTCATTTTAAAGCTCTGGTGAAGCATCATGCCAGTAACTCCCTTTTCAGTTTGTATTCTGATACCTGCTATTCTTGGCTCTTTGAAAATCTGTCATGAGCTCTGGGTGTGAAGTACTTTTTAAATTTCCAGCTCTATGTATCAGTTTCCCAATAGTAAAAATCAGGATGAGATAATTCCTTTCTTCTATCTGTTGTCTCTTTTGATTATTCAGGCTATAAACCTTTCTAGACAGGAATTCTCCTTTCCTTTTGCTTGTACAGCACTCAGCACAGCTGGAGCAGGGAGATGGGATCAGCTTGGTTTTGTCTCTTAGACTTTGCTTTAATACATGTAGGATGTAGCTAACAGCAATGAAGCCATCTCTCAGTTCTTGTGTAAGTAACCCTGAGAGAAACTGTCTACAAGTGAAAATTCAAAATATCACAGCTTCTTAAAGAGTTTTATTTTTTGAGTTCAGTTCTGAAAGAAAAAAAAGCATCTTTTGCTTCATACCTTGTGAAAATCAGCTGCTGTGTGTGTACAGTTATAAGATTCCAATTTGCCAGATATGTTTTGTTGATTATCAAAGATCAGAAATAAACTTTGAATGAATGCAATACAACATATTAGGATACTGAAAGATTGCTTTTTAACTTTTATGAAAGTAAAATTGTCATGACAGGTTTCAAAAGAAAGAAAGGATGAGAAGTACAACATTTTGAAATGAGTAGCTGAAGATTTTAATTACTATCTCTGAAATCATGAACGCATTATAAAAACACAGAAGCAGAAAGACAATTTAAGTACATTCAACAAACAGCAATTCACTATAAAAGTAATGGTAGGTCACTGACTGAGAAACATTTAGAAATGTATTCCCATTTCCTGTATAGGGATAACTTCTGTAGTGTGATTGCAGGAGTATTCCCAGTATTATGGGGGCCGAGAGTTCAAGGTTAATTTCTTAAATAATTTTTTTAAAAGATTCATTACCTATTAAGAATTCTGCATTACTTGACAGTAAACAGCTGATTTTTTTTATGCTTTCTAGGTATTCTTTTTATGTCAATTACTTTTGTGCAGTTCTTCCGTTAAGTGGCGCGTATGACACTATATAGTCTTCCATGTGTTTACATTAATGCTTATCCTGTATTCCTTTTGAAAAGTGACCTGCAAAGCAAATAAACCTGCTTGTGGTCTGATTTTGCTTGGCTTAGCGGTTTTTGGTTTTTTTTTTTTCCCTCAAGTCTTGTTGTATTAATCTTGTATGTGAGATGGGAGTAAAAATACAGGAAAAGTTTTCATTGTTCAAATTTCTACATTGCTGTAGTCTTTCAGTCTCTTTGATTTAAAACTCGCTGAGATTTTTCTACTTTAAAAGGCTCAAGCCTAGAAGATCAGCTCTTTAGCAACAGAGAGAAGAGGCAGTTTTTTGTATTTTTAAGTCAGAATTTCTCCCTCCATCCAAATTTGCTCCTAAGACAAATTTCATCTTTTAAGCAAAACAGGACATACCTTCCTTTCTTGCAGTTTTACTTAAGGTGGTATTCTATTTTGCATCTAAGACTTCTTCTAGGAGTGGCAAGTGAATATCATCCTACCTACAAAAATCCTTCCTTTTCCTAAAATGAAACTATGTTGAGTTTTGGATTGGTTTGTGTTTTTTATGATTGACTTTTGACATGTCCCCAGGTGTCCTGGAAGTGAGTTGGATGAAAGACAGCTGATATTTATAGTATTAAAACTATCCTGTGCTCTAATGACTGTCTCTCTAGCTCTTTTTTTAGCATACAGCCTGCCAATAAAACCTACACTAGTGCTTCAAATAGGTTACTCTTTTTTTTTTGCTCAGTATTGCTTTTCTCAATGGAAACCAAAAGAGTGACATTAATTTTGGGGAAAGGAGGAAGAAACTCTGGAATCTAACTGCTGGCATCCTGAAGGAGCTTGGTAGTTACTATTGATGCTCAGCCATTTCCTTTCCCTGTGTCTTCCTCATCCTTAGAGAATTAACATAAATGGTAATAAATATCAGCTCTGGGTGAACTTCCTCCACTTCCCATCAGCCAGTTCTGGGATAAAAGAGTTGATATTAGTGTCCTTCCTTCACGTTTTCCAAGTAACCATCTTATTTTGGGAACTATCACTTCTTGCTGTGATTGAACCTTGCCTATGTTTCCAAGATGTATTTGGCATAAAGTAAAAGAAGCTCTCTTGCAAAATTGGTGAGTTTTTGAAGGGACATTTATGTATCCCACAGGAATGTGCAAGCCCAGTTCTCAGATTAAAAGTAGTAAGAGAAGTAATTTAAACTCAGGTCATAAAATGTTTATATCCAAAAACTGAAGCTTCTGCTTGGTATACAGTACAAGTAAAAGGCTGAAACATCCGCATCCCAGGGCAAAAAAAGGATTAACAGGCATGGCCTTTTGTTTTAGGACCCATTAACACACAATGGGAGACTGTAGTAACTTGGAACTACTTGTCTTTCCTTATCTGGTTTCAGACATGTCTGAGGATTGTCCTGCAGAGGACAATATAAGGTATTTTAGTAAGGAGAGGGACATATTATTTCTTCTCTATTGTACATGTAATAAAGTTACAAACACTATTGAAGTGTGGCACAGAGTTTTATTATGAAGTGGTGTTTAGAACTGTCTTTGTGCCTTTTTAGGTGCAGGCTAAACAGAAGAGGAGTGTTCTACAAATGAGGGCTTAAGGAGCAATGCTGCTGTCTGGAAAACACTGCACTCCCCCTTTCTCCCATCCTTTAACAACCCCCCCCCCCCAAAACCCCACCCCTCAAATCCTTGGTATTTCCATAACAGATAGATTTGTAGATACTTCTTGGGTGCCAGCCCTGTAAGTCTGTTGCAATTACTGCAAAAACGAAATCCAGTTTAGTCTTTAAATAGCACTTTTAAGGTCCCCATGGGTCATCTTGTCCCAAGTAGGCCATATGAGAAAGCCAAGGCAGGAATTGTCCATCATCTTTCTTTAAAGCATATTTGCCTCTTTTCTCCAAACACTCCTATTCTCTCTTCAGTTGTGTGAATTGTGAAAACCTGAAGGCTTCAATTTCAGGTCTAGTTCCTAAAGAAAACCAGTGTGGTTTATTTGTGGTTTGGGAATAGGGGTATGAATTGGCACAGACTTGTGGGTGCTTTGGGGCTGGAGCACACAGAGCTGTGGGTTCCAGATGCTTGCTATCCAGAATTAATGTGGCTTGTCTGTGAAACCATGGCATCCGCAATACTATACAAAGGTCCACGCCTGTGGTGGTTTGGGAGCTATTCCCAGCAAGAGAAATTTCAGTTTTTAAAGTTAGTTAGAACAAATTTACAGACATCCAGTTCAGAATAGATAATGTAAAATTCTGCTTGTGAATTTAATTTTAAGGGAGCTTCAGAAACTACTATACGTGAAAATTTCAGACACTTGATACAGAGCATTTTGTTGTTTTGCAGGTGAGCCAAGGAAGAAACAAGTCTATTTGTGCCATAATTTCTTAAAATTATAGGAACTCAAGCTCCTACATTGCTGGCATAACCAGTATGAAGATGTTGTAGGAGTATACTTACAGTGTTTATATGCAATTAGTGTCTCTTCATCTGCTATGGTAGGAGCATAGAGAATATCTTTTCTATGGGATGGAAAAGAAAGTACATATACTGATTTTCTTCTAAATGTGCTGAACTTTTTCAGATATATTTAAGAACTGCATGCGTTCTACAACTTTTAAAAAGTGAGCCAACTCATGTTTATTTTTTCTGAAAGTATGAATGAAATACTATAATTAGGAATATTTTTTCATTCTATGTGGAAGCCATTTCTTAAGAAATTCACCCGAACTATTGTCTTGTATATTGAATTTAACAGAATAGGAAGTATTTTTAGATCACTTTTTAATGTAAATTCTGCCCCTGCAATTGTGTGATTTAATAAAGGAATGGTTTTGTATAGTATCTTTCACACAAACTTTATCTCCAAAACACTGTGCAGAGTTAATAAAGTTTAAAGTTTTTTTCCTTTTTACTAGAAGTTAAGAGACCCAGACATGAGAACAGACACATATTGTTTCCAGATGAAGGCTGAAAATAGATGGAGAATGAGAGAGAGAAATGCAGCACGGTGGTTCCAGATGGCAGGCATTGCAGAGGAGAAGGTTCTTGCAGCCATGTTGGCCAGAGTGTACAAAAGAACAAAAAAGCATCTGATGATGCCAGGCAGGGGAAGCTGAAATATAGAGTAATGAAAGTAATAATATAGGAAATTTGTCAAATATTTTTAAAACAAGTAAGTTTGGGTTTTGGTTTGGTGGTGGTTTTTTTGGGTGTTTTTATTTTTGTTTGTTTTTTTTAAGTGAGTGAAGAGCTGGATTTGTGTGCAATGATGATATTTCAGGTGAAAAGATAATATAAAAACTGAGTTTTACTGATGTTCTGTACTCATTAGGTGAGCAGAGTTTTTTGGTTGGTTGGTTGATTTTGGTATGTTTTCAAACAAAATAGTAGCTTGTAAGTATTTAAAAGTTTATTGAGTCTTATTGCACTTCTGAGTATCTTATAAATTATTTAATTGTCTGATGGATATGTGGCTACCTAACTATAGGGCATGAAATATGCTCTGTTCCTCTAATACACTAGAGGAGAGACCTGTTTATAAAGTATTTAGTATTGGTTTTATAATGCACTGTTGTCAACAGGAGACCACGGAGCTCAAAGATCAATCTCATTTTGGCCCACAGTATTAATGCTGCTTTATGAAACTCTGTGACAGGTCACTTAGACAACAGCTCTTAATGAAAGGACCTTGTGCCAGTGTGTGGTCGTGTGACTGTCTGTTAGTAAGGCATACTTCAGTCGCTGCCAAGGCTGCAGATGAATCTCTTTGTCCAAGTCCCTGAGGTGACTTTGTGGCTGCTGCTGCTGCTGGCCAGGTGATGGAGCTCATCATTTCCCCAGTCCTCCAGAGAGAAGTGAGACAGAGAATGCTGAGTTCTTGCTAATGCAGCTTTTCCTAATTGTCCAGAGAGATAGTAGGACACTGGGCAGTCCAGGCAATTCTGTGTACTGTGAATGAGTCAGTAATTAGGAAAAAAATAGCCGCTCTTAATTCACTCTTGCATTTGTGCATGAAGTGTCTTTTCAGCTATCTAATATTCAGCTGTTCTATATACTACCAACCCCTCCCCTCTCCTTTTTAGGTTATTTTAATTATTTAATTATGACAGACTTATTTTTTAGACACCAAATAATTGTTACTAGGAAGTGGCACAATAGATTGTACCATGGAGTAATTAGATCATCAACTTAGCCTACACTTAAACCCTTTAGGCTGTTGTGGGATCCAAAGGCCTTGCTTGTTATAGACTCAGTTTACTAAAAGGATGAGAATAATGAAATTAGCTACCAAAGAATAAATTGCTTTGTAAAGATCTTGTACTGAGCTAGCATCCAACGGACAATTTCCACAGTTTTTCAGAAAATAAACTTTCAGAGTTTATTATCAAAACAATAAACCTTGCTTAACACAGATAATCAACAGCTGAAGGATGCTTTAATATAGTAGTGTACCTGTATAATAATATAGTGATAATCTGTGGATGTAAACCTGTGTAAATGTGGTGTTTTTCAGACCAAAGTGTTTGAATTTTTTTTCTCAATGACTTCCATAAATGAGGTTGATGTGTTGTTTGTTTAATCATTGCTGTGAGCTTGCTAATATTCCTGTTGAATCTTGAACTTAGGTTCCAACAGATACAACTGGTTTTGAAGTATTTTATTTTAAAGGTGAAATACAATTATTTTTGTGTTATACATCTTCCTATATTATATGGGATGTCAGGTGTCCTCTGTCTGCTTAATTCCTCGTAAATCAAAACAGAATGTCTAAATGCCACTATTATTTCAGTGGTGGGCTATATAGACACTTCATTAAATGCACAGTTTAAATCAAAGTGTTTTGTATCTACTGTGTTTTGAACCAGATTCTCATACCTTAACAGTGTTACCTACCATTTGCTGTAAACAATTAAGTAATAAATAGATAGTTGCATGTCAGAAAAAGACACTGAAAAAAACACTGATGTGACATGAAGAATGGATGTGAAACTGCCATTTGTGCAGAACAAGCTGCCCTATTTACCTGTTTGCAAATTAAGGAGTTTGCAGCAAATCTTTGCTGGGCATGTAAAATTATTCTGAGAAAAGCATGGATTTTTTTTCATTTAGTGGTTTATCCACATATATCTAGTGATTATTGCTAGTTGAAAGCCATGCTCATGTGGAGAATACCTTTTGAACAGCAACTAATCACTTACAAGATTTGATGGGTACATTCAACAAACTGCCATAACTTGGCATTATGTTTGTTTTTTTCAAGTTACTTGTTTTCCAAACATTCTGCATCCTCCATTTCACCTGCATTTTTCATTTATATATGTGTATCTACTGGGACTGGGGATTCTTTGGTTCCCTCTGCTTCACATATGTGCTCCTCTGTTCTTGAGCAGGCAAATTAATATATTTGACACATCTCCCTTACAATGTAGGGAAATATAGGTGTGATCTCCCTATAAAAAGGAGTTGCGGGTGCTTGAACTACCAGTATTGGCTTCTTTAAATAAAAAACCTAAACCCAACAAAACCACAAACAAACAAAATGAAAAAAAACACCCCACAGCCAAAGCAAAACAAGAAACCAAAGTTGCATACTACTAATCACTTTAAGATAACAAGAGCTTTCCTCTGATTTTTGTAATATACTCCATGTTTATGTTCTTCCCCCTCAAACCTGCAAGTGGGCACCAACATAATGTTACATATGGAAGGACAACATACATAGATGTAATTGTCTCTTCTGTGTGCTTACTTTTTCTGGATTTCACTTTTCTTTCGTTTCTTTAACTTGTTAAAATGTAGTGTCTGTGTGACTAAAATAATGATAATCTCTGTTTGATGTTTTATCTGCCAGCAATAGGTCACAGTTTTCACCTTACCTTTGCTAGTGCTGTGTCTCAGCAGTCTTCATAAGGGTGCTGTGGTTTGGAATGCTGATACATAGTTTGGCAAAGATGTGACTAGGATCAGTTGCAGTGTGACAGCTTGCTAGGAACTATAGCTCGTAACAGAAAGACTCATGACCAAAAGTTATCTTTGAGGATAAGCATCCTGTCACATCACTTACTAAGGAAAAGGATGAATAACCTATTTAGAGTAAATAGTGTTTGAAAATATGCATTTTAACTGAAGTGAAAATTCCGTTGAGTTTTACCATGCTTTCGTTCAACCTGAAAGTTCTTCCTAACAAAAAACCAAACAAAGTGCAAAAAACCAAAACAACCAAACCAAAAAAAAAAAGATGTAAAATATAGATGTGGACACTTCCGGAATCTGTGTGTATTAGGCATGCACATCAAAGTGAAAAACAGATTCATAAATGCACAATAGTTTAGATAAAACAGAGAAGGATTCAGCAAGGACATTTGGAACACAGGGGACTAAAAAGTATTCAGGCTCATTGTTGCATGATGACATAATCAGTCCAATGCATTTTGGTTATAAATCAGAAGGTGCATATCAAAACTTACAGAAAAATGTTTATGAAGTAAGGATGACGGGTTTTAGAGAGAATACACTGCTGTCAATATTATTTTTTTTTAGAATATGGAAATTTGGGTGGATTATCTGTTCAGAGGAAGTTTCTTTTATTACCCCCCCCCCCCCCCTTTTTCTTTTTTTCATTTTAGACATCTGTTAACATTTCATAGAGTCTAACAGATGTTGCAGAGTGAGTTCCTTATATAATTCTTAGGGAGAAGGAGTTGATAAAAAATGACATTACCATGGATGATTCACCACCTCTTTGAATATGAACATCAAGATGGCTTTGCATAATTTTCAAGTATGAGATTATATTCCTGATAGGACACAATTCACAACTTCGTTGTTATCCATGGATAAAGTATCTAATGTGATTGTTACAATCTCTGCTTACAGATTATTGTAAGAAGAAGAATTCTTTCATACTTGGTCAAATACATACTTCTTTGGAGGCAGTGTGGAATACTCGTTTCCAAAATGTCTTTTAAAGCAACTGAACTGTATAAGCTTAGTTGTTTCAGCACAAGCAGGGGCTGATTGTCATGCGATGTAGAGCACCATTTTCATTATTTTGGCAAGAACAGGGACAGTTTTGTCCTGACGAGCTATTAGATGAATAGCAGAATGTGTCACATGAAAAACCACTGATCTTTAACCCAGCTATCTACTTAACCAAGCCTAGAAATGAATAGTGAATGTGGGAAGAGCAAAGGCCAGTTTACTGTCATTACAAATCAGAGAAACTCTTAACATCTGCAGCCAAATGAACTCTGGGAATTACAGGTACTAGCCAGTAAACTGATTGAGGGTAGAGAGACTTAGGAGAGGAGTTCAGTAACTGCATATGGTGTGTGTATCTGTCATTTCTATTGAAGATTGGAACATTTGTTTAAAAAGACATAAAGTTTTCCAAATCTTCTCCCAGTGACTTTGATGAATCCTGTGACATCAAATATAAGGAACTCTCCTTTAGAATAATCGATTGCTATTTATCTTTAAATAGAATTGTAAATACTAAATGAAGAGAAATAATAAATCTATGCTCACTGTTTTATCTTTTTTTTCCCCAGGAGTCGTCTCGGGGACACTGCTGCATGTACAGTTAATATAAACATTTATACTGAACTCCTAGATGTTTGAAAAACAAATACTGTAAAGATCAGTAACATTTTAAAATGATCAGTTATGGGAATTAATGCTTACAGAAAAACACCATTCTTTCTTGCCCTGCGAGTAGAATCACATTGTCTCCCTACAGTCTTGTTAGCTCATACTAACTGAAATGCAAATTCTTTCCAACTAATTGGACCTCGTTGAACGTACATGTACAGTACATAGTTATATGCATGTAGATTTTTTTTACTAAATTCCTCTGTAATTATTTTCTTGATTAATATCTAAAGCAGAGACGTGGAACAAAAATCTCTTTAAAGAGTTTACATATTATTGAACATTAAGGAGATAGTAACTGTTGCATGTTTTAACAGCTTAATTAATAATACGGAATAATTGGAACAAAAAGAAGAAAATATTTTATCATGTTAGTTTAATTAACCCTTTTTGAACATTAACCCTTTTTGAACATTAACCCTTTGACTGAACTAATTAACACTTAAAGTTCAGAGTAATGGAATTTAGAAAAAGGTAGCATACGTTTACATTCTATAGCATGTTCTGCTGGCTAGATTTTCTTCTTGGCATCACCTGGATTTTCTGTAATCACCTTTACTATCCTTTCTTGCCATATGGTGTATTTCTGTATCAGTAGTTTTCAGAGGAGAGATGAAATCAACAAATTATATTTTTCAAAGATTCAGAAAGTCATGCAGATAATGTAATTGTCTTTGACAGTAAGTAATAAATATTACTCAAAATGAAAAGAAAGAAAAAACTCTTAACACCACATGCAGTTCACAAAGCACGTAACATTCTCAAAAAACGCAAGCAGACAACTGCAACTGCACTCTGTTTTAAGTTCCATTAGAACCTGGATTCTGTAGGCACCTCTTGTATTCAGCATCTGGATATTCCCAGGAGGTGCAAATGTAAAATAATTTCACAGATCCTTTTATCTGTCAGCACAAATGCCATTGGATAGCAGTAAAATACTTGCAGAACATCCTCCTGATTAAAAATCTATTGAAAACAAGATTTTTTTTTAATGCTTTTAAAAGGATTAGTTTTAAATACCTTTAGAGCCCTTACCTTGACTATAGTGTTTCAGATTCTCATATAAGCTAGCCGAAGAGGAGAGAAAATACTCAGTTTGTGCCAAACTTGTATACTAAAGTTGTAGTGGTTGCTTTTTTTTTTGTTTTGTTTTCTTCTTTCTACCTCCCCCTTCCCCCCCCCCCCCTCCCCCCTTTCTCAATCCCCATCCCCATTGCTGTACAGTTAGATGAGGCTTAAATTGCTACATGAGGAGGTTGGCTTCTGTTGTATTTTCCCTGCTTGGTTACTTTTATCTCCTTATTGACGGCTACTTTTCATATCCCTGTTTGAAGTTCACTATTTCTTGTCTTGGCTTTTCTGTGCTGGCATTATTGTGCCAAGCAAGATGCAGTAGAGACACTGTAAATTTAAGGATGACCTGAGCTGGACTGGGACTGACAGACTAAATTTTGTTTCTTCTCTGTCATGCTAGCAGGATGGGGAGGGGGGGGAATATATCTTTTTGAAAATGTTCTAAAGCTGGTATGTAGAAGTCACACATTTGACAATTAAATGATAGTCCTCCTTTGATACAGTGATCTGAATGAGCTAAGATTTCTTGTAAGGTTGTAGCATTCTGGCCAAGATTTCTGCTTGGGAAGACCAGATTTGGATGTATTAGCTAGTCAGCCTAATAACCCTGTACAGACTGTATTGATTTTCTAGGAGAGAGTTTATGAACTAAATAAACTTGGAGTTGGTGTCTTAATAAACTGCTTCTCTCAGTCTGTCACATTTCGTTACTTAGCTCTGCAGTTTAGGGGAAAAAAAGGCTAATTCTGTTACAGATTGTTCACAGCAGGGTCTCCAAATTAGCCCTTTGTTTTGTAATGCCACCTTGCTTGGGCTGGCTTTGAGCA
>JAVTVJ010000539.1:485000-544895 GCA_034509425.1 Eopsaltria australis
GTGTGCAAGTGCAGTTGCAAGTTTGTGTCTAAGTGCCAGTGTTTCTTTGTAAATCACTAAAATTTTGAATATTGTTTTCTGTTATCTATTTTCATTCATTTGCTAGTTAATTATTTTCAGTCCATCTTCTGGAAATGTAAGTATTTTTACAACTTTTCCTATGTTTTAAGAAAAATTGTTTTCATGAGTACAAATAATGTGAAGTTATGAAATGTACATACGTTGCAAACTAAGTTTGGCATGGTTTGAAAGAACTGTTTAGTGAAACTTTTCCAGCTATACACAGTAATTCTAGGGACACTTCTCTTTTAAATTTCAAATTATAATGCTGCTTTTCCACATATTTTTTAGAAGCAAACTCTGAGCCCCATCACTTTTCCTTGGAACTGTAACTTAATCTCAAGCAGGTTTTTAGTGGAAAAATTGAAGGATAGCAAGGAGATTTATTTAGAATAAAACAAAACCTTTCAATCCCTCCTTCCTCTTACCTCTCAACTCACACTACACTGCTATTTGCATAATGTAAGAGTGAGTAACTTTCCTCAGAATAAAAAGAAAATCAAATTCATTGTGATATTTGTCTTAAAAAATTAGGATTGATTGTACAAGTTTGGGCTATTAATAGCAAGTATGATGGTAATTATTTTTGGACTATTTTCTTTCGCAAATGGGAGCACAAAAAATGGTATCTCCACATTCCAGAGCAAATTTAGATTTTGGTGGGGTGATAGGGGGAGAGGAATATTATCCTAAATTACCTGTGAGAAGTTTATGACATGGCCACTTGACTGCATTGTTTTGCCTATGTACCTTTTGTCCATATAAAAGTGTGTGATTTGCTTGAAAGGGGTCATCCCTTCTGTATACAGAAGAATGTCTGATAACCTCAAAGGGCATAAATCTTAACTTTTAAAAAGGAGTGCTTCTTTGGGTCACTTTGATCAGTGACAGGTCGAGAATGAGCAGAAACCCTTGGCTTCTTTTCCATGCTCATCTGGTTAGGTCCAGGGCACGCACTGCCCATTCTAGTTCTGGCAAGGAGTTGTTAACAACAGAAAAGAAGATCTGGGTTTGATTGATTTAAAAAAAAAAAAACAAACCAGGCTTCTGTGATTGTCTGCTTTCATAAATGTTTTGTGCGTTTGTCAGAATAAGAAATGCCATTTTTCTTCATTCAGTTACCTTAAGGGCTGTAATGTTCTAAAATACTTAAAAGTCATTTCAGAAATGAGACCGTACGAGAAATGGCTGTAACCCACAGTGACACAAAATGCCAGAGCCATCCACCTTTTTGTTGAGAAAGAAGTATGTTTAATCCATTTCAGATAAAAAGGTAATAGCCTTTCCAGAAGCTATTTTCAACATGAGAGTGAAAAAGCAGTATACAGAATTATAAATGGATCTGTGCATCATTATATAGTAATTTAGGATTCACTCAATGATGTAACAAAATTAACAACATAATTTCATTGTGTAACTGTATCTTATTAAAGAACAACTGTCTGACATTCTCTTACAGTTGCTTTATTTAACTTCATGCAAATATTATTAGTAGTGACATTTCTCTATTGTACATTAGATTCTCTCATTAGCATGATGTGTTAGTTATCACCAGAGAAATCACTTCTAGATAGGTGAGCGAGAAGCCAAGAAAACGAAAAATTAAATCAATGATGTATATTAATATAGACGCATCTGTTCACAAGAGATATGGTACAGTAAATTCAACTTTTTTCCTTGCATAAATGCATGCTTATTCCAAGGAAAACTAAATAATACTTATAATATGTGGAGTATGCACTTATATTTCTGGAAGTATTAAATTGCATACAACGTGCACTGCCTGTTTTAAGCTGTGCTTGTATTCTTGCATCTGATAGTTCCTAGCATTGATATAGACATAGGCATATAGACTGTTTTTTGAACCTGTATTTAAAAATAGGAGAGTAGTGTAATGTCGAATGGATTGAAGGTGAAAGCTTTTCAAATGTTTCTGGGTTGCTGGTCATAGAGGTTGTATGCAATTTTAACGTTTATTAAGTAATTAACTGTTTTACTGCAGCATATAACTATGTACATGTGAAAAGAGTTCAAACTTAATTTGACAACAGGCTGTAATACTACACATTGATTTGCTATGAACATTTTGGGAGGAAGATTGACATTGGTAAAATACATTTCATAGTTTAAGGTTGTCAACAATCACCTTTGTAAGTAAGCATCAGCAAACATAATAATCTTATATATATTTTTATCACACCGTTTTAAAGATAAACTGAGCCAAAGTGGGGTTTTCTTTTTATTTATGCTGCTCATAATTAAGTTTGTGTGCTAGTATGAATTTAGAAGCTTTATTGGTTATATTGTCTTATTTCAGACACTTGCTTTAATTTGGTGGGTATTTTGGTAAAGCATGGTATAAATGTGTACCTATCCTTTTAACAAATTGAAAATATTTGCCTCAATAAATTTTTGCTGCTTCCGATGTACTCAGAATAGAGGCATTGGGAAATATTGTACCTGACAAAAATGCAGGACGTTTTGTGTGGCATATACAACTAGACATACAAGTACATGGCTATGCTCATGATACATGATTAAAAGTAAAAAATCTGTCTCAATAGCTTTTCTCACTGTGTTCAGTATTTAAAGAACTAAAATATAGCAAATTGTTTCCCATTCCATACATATTAATCTTGCACATATACACATACAGTGTTTGAACATATTTGTGCCATTCTGTATCTTTGTTGATGATGTGCTAACACTGTCAGAGCTTTGAGATATGTATGCACAAAACTGTAAAATCTGCATGAATCATTGAAACATAATAAATCACGTGCTTCAATATGTATTATGCAATAAGTACTAGTGTTTAACACTTTAAAATATACTGATTTATATTTTTTGATTTTGTATTTTAGTAGTTACTTATTCATGTATAGTTTTATAGGGATTTGATTAATGTAGTGACAGAACAGATTTGGTATAAAACAGCAGCAGTGTCTCCTGCTCTTATGTCAGGGTTAAGAGCCAAGGCAAATCTTCCCTAACTAATTAGATGCTGAGTAAGGCATCTTAGTGAAGTTGGGGCAAAAGTGAATGGGTCACAGCTGAGGCAAGATTGCAAGGACTGTAGTGATAGTGAAAGCATTCGCATTTGCCAGGTCATTGTGACACTGTGCTGATTGCAAAGGAACACCCTGTTCACTGATACAGAACTGCCGTCATAAAGTAGAATCAGAAACAAAAGCTTTAAAGAGCATTTACTTCTTACTAGAAATGCTCAAAACATATGCTGTGTATAGCTTCCTTTGCTCAGTTATTTTTCTTGAATAATAGTGCTTGTGTTATTGTAAAAGGATTTGCCTTCTAGACTAACGTTTCTTCACAGTTTAGAAGAATTTCCAAACTTGAGGCTCCTAGTATACCCAGGAGGTGATGAATCATACTGGCTCAAGATAGAGAAGACTGAAACAGAGAAGAGGGAGAAAGGGAGAATTCCACTGTTACTGTCTCAATCATATAGTTTGGAAAGGGAACCAGTAATGCAGCTTTTTGCTATAATTCAGAGTGTGTAAAGACAAAATTTCAGCATCTAGATAAACTGTAATCAAGGGGTTTATTTTTTGCCCAGCTGACCTGTAGAAAAGAGTAACCTTAAAAACCATTTTTATATAATGAATTTCTGTGTGTTTATGTACATTTTTCAATGAGGTAAAATGCATTTTTTTGTTTAACATCAATCTGTCTAACAAATGTCCAAAATAAGAGACTGTACATCAGCCAGTGAACAGGCATCTGTTGCTTTCTTGTTCACCCTGCTCATTATCACCCTAATGCCTCCTTTCCTTTATTGAAATACTTGATAACTGTTTTCTAAATTATTTTTGTGCATTGACAGAGAAAACAGTGCCACTTGTATGGCTGTGTCACACAATATTTTGTCATAGATAGGCCATCTCTTTTGGAGGGTGGTGGGGGGGAGCATCTCAGAATTGCTTTGATCAGTGTGAACTTGCCAACAGTGTACCATTGATGCTATTCTGACTCTCTCGGGAAGCCATTGCATCCCCATCCTCTACTGATGATGCGTATCTGTGCACTTGTGCAAAGGAAAGGAGAGTGTCACCTGCCACTTAGAGAACATGGGAGTTCAGAAAAGAAAATGTCATGATTACGATCCTGCTATTCCCTTCCATGTGCCACAAAGAATTCAGCAATCTTCCCTTACAAAGCGAATAATAAGTGGTACTTCAAGAAGTTTTATGGAAAGTGAGAAAATGTATTCTTGGCTTGTCATTGAAGTTGAAATGTACTGTCACTGGCAGGTAAACTTACTGTGATATTTGAGGTGGTGTTTATCTGAAAATGCACTACAACACAAATACACCAGTAGAGATCGGTGCTGCAGTCTGCCTACCTGTAGGTTTTGGAATATTTCCCTTATAAAGGAAATTGAGTGACATGGTAAATGCCTGTCTATTTTCTTGTGATACCTACTGCAATTAATGTTGAAAACAGAGCTTTAATTTTTCTTCTTTTTCTCAGTAACTTTTAACAACTGAGGGAACAGCAAGACACACCTAATAAACACAATTTATTTGTGGTGTTTCTTTTTAAACTTTATTTCACCAGAATTCCAGGAGAGGAGATAGATCATCTGAATCTCTGCATGTGTATTTTCTCCATGCGTTCTTTAGTGTATTTCTTAGAGATTGGTAACTTTAAAATGCAATACTTCTAGCTTTGAACAGGTTAGTTCTTTTCATCTGAACAATTCAACATTTGGTGTACTAGTAAGAGGAAAACAGAATATAAAGGATCACATCCTCATTCTGATCCAAGCATGTGTTTTCCATTCATGTCATTGGAGACTTTGTCATTCATCAAGGACAGCATGTAGTTTAGGTACAGAATCACAGATAGCAATGTACTAGCCTTCAGAGTGGGCTATAAGCAGGAGCTCAATTCTATAAGCCTTCTGTATGTATGTAACCTTTATGAAGCTAAATGTGCAGGTATTTTGCAAGACAAGATTCTGTGTTGGTAGAAAAAGTTGCTCTTGTGTATTTTAATTTTTTTCTATTACTTAGATACCAAGGAGAGGAACATAATTTAAAAAAAATTAAAATAGCTGTTGCACTTTCTTAAGGAAATCTAAACCTGCTGTCCTGGTTTATTAAAATCCAGAAATTAAACCAGATTCTCTGTTAAAGTCTGGTCAGGTGTGAGCTTTTAGACATTATGGGTCTCTGTATGGCTTTATGTCTCTGTTACTGAAAACTCAGTTTTTTGTGGCTTACCTTGGAAGTTACCAGTGGTTGCTTTCTGTCTGTCTCTGAACTTTTGAATTTTTTCAACCAGAAATTGCAGAATGAAATTTGGGCAGGATAATTCAACATGAAACAAATTGGAGGAGAAGTGTTTACAGGACTCCTTGCTAACTGAAATTGCCAACTTTTCCAAAGAAAAAGTAGCAACATAACAGGATAAAGGGTGATTTAATCAATAAGATAGCATTTTGAAAGGAATTACTCTTGCTTGCATAAAAATTTGGCTTCCCAAAGTGTTCTTTCTTTTCTCTTTTCTCATTAGAAATATATATGTATAAAAACAAACCAGAAGATGTTATTGTCAGATCTTTTTATGCAGATTGATTTTCTTTTAGCATATTCATTGCCCTTTACCTGTGCAGAATACAAAACCTTGTACACTGTACTGCAGTTTTATTGCTGCTTTCAGAGGGATGTCTTGTGAGATGTTACGGCTCCTGCGGAAGTACAACGGCAAAATGTCATTTTATGATAGATCATTATTGATACCCTTTATTTATTTATGTCTTTCCTCATTTTTCTTTCCCTGCAGTTTTTCTTTCTCTGTATATATATCTGAATATGTATTAAAAGAAAAACTCTGCTTGGTAGTAATTGAATAATTAAAGCAATCTTGATTATAAGTGTCTATAGGAAGACATAAGGGGCAGAGAGGAGAAGCATCAATTCCAAGGATGGCTTAATGTAAGTGGTGACATGGAGAGTTCAGTTGTTTTATTTTTAGTGTGTTTGTATGCAAAAAACATGAACAAAATATGTGATGTCCCGGATTATCACATGGAAGGTGGTGAAAAGCATCTCAGTTTGATTTCTGCTTTGTACAATTTCTTAACCAAGGCATTGATAATATTTGAAAAAAACTCCTCATTATATTTGTATTCTCATATATCAAATGTGTTTATCTGACAAAGAAAATATCGAGAAAAATGGGAAAATTAAACTCGTGGAATACTTGAATACTATTTTTTTCCACACAGACTTAGTAGACAACAATAAATCAGACTGGACTTCAGTGAATTGTTCAAAAGAAAATTAAGTTGTTCAAATTAAACCCACAAACCTGTATCACTGTGTTCAGACTTAGTTCTTAATTAAAAATGTGCCTTTTCTTTCTTGCAGGAATTCTCTAAAAAATTTTATGGCAATCTGTAAAGTGGAATTCATAGGAAAACAGTCTCCTCGGAAGTGGTAGCAGCAGTTTTTCTGAGTAGTGGACGTGTTTTCACACTTCGTATCATAATTTTTAGTAGCTGTTTGTTCCCTGAACAGTTTACTTTTTAAAATACATAAATTTGATAAGAACATCTGAAATAGATGTCTTGGGGAGGAGGGAGGTAAAAACTAATGAAGAGTATGCAAGGAAAAAAATAATTGCTTCCAGCTGGCTTTATATAATAAAACTACTATTAAAATGAGGAGCTCCATTAGCAAGGCTTTAATTATATATTTTCTTACATTTCTAAATAAACAGTGTAGTCTTTAAAAAAATAACACTTAAATGAGTAAAGTGTGACAGGTCTTGCACTAGCTAGGGAAAAATATTAAGAAGTACCAACTCAGCTACCCTGCCTTAATGCCCCACAGCAGTTGACATTGCTGGAATGCCTCCTGCAGCTGGTGGCATATGACTGTCATTTGCAGGCAGGATATACGGAGAGTTTACACAATGAAGGCATTCATGAAAGTGTTCCTCATCTGGGACTCCTGCAAGCTCTCATTTTATTGACCCTGTCAGAATTTAACTGGTAGGCTGTCAAATTATGTGTTGCTTTATCTAATATTAGTTTTTCTTTAAAATTAGAATGCGCAGAAGAAAGGGTTGTGGAAAGCAGGTATGAAAAGCAAAAACAACTTCTGGCTTACTGTTTCTAAAACAGGAAAAACATGACAACTGTGTAAAAACGTTATCATTCGTTCTGAAAATTGTAGGGATTCTGTATCTTGTTCATGATTAAATAATGTTGCTTATTTTTAGATTTTTTTAGGGTTTGGAGTAGGGTGGGTTTTTTTGCCATTCAAAGCCTTGAACAGAAATCTGTTTTCTGAATTACTGTGTTCCTCAAGTGTAACTCAAACATTGGTGTACAAACAGCTTTATGAAACAGCTCATTCTAATTGCTCATGTTCTTAAAGATGGCAGGAAAAGTCCTCTTTTTAAAAACTTCTCCAGAAAAAGATTTATTCATATGCTTTGCTGCATCTTCATACAGAATGACATAAAGAAATGCCCAGCGAGAACTGCCCATTAGCAGTTTTGATTATGTTCTGCAAACAATGTAATAATCTGAAAGTTGATTGATGATTTTAAATATGTTATTTATATCACAGATTGGCTGCTTATTAATTCAGTGGTGTTGAGACATGACCTCTCCAAAGCCATAATTTGCATAAAAAAAATAGAATGTATGCACAGCTTCATTGATATCTGGGAGAGAACTAGTTACAGCAGCAGACAGCACACCAAAACATTGGCTTCATGCAGATGGAGCATACTGCAAGGGAAGTACCTTACGCAGTGAGTTACTCATTTTAATAGATCCTCCTATCTGCTAGTCCATTGTTAATTCAATGTTGGAGTTCAGTTCAGGGCGGAGAGGGGAAGAGAGAGAAAGGGAATGAGAGTGCATGGTCAGATTAAAGGAAAATAAATTTTAACCTGGGCTCTCTCAATGACTTCCTTTCTGCTAGGAAAAAACCCCTCAACTTGCCCTGTATGTTTTTGTTCATGTGTAGAAATAAGGGACATCGGTCTGACATGGGATCTCATTATCATTGATTTTGCTTGCTACATTTTTTAAAATAATTATTCTGTTCTTAAAAAAAAGTTGGATTTCTACTGTGATAGTGATAGCTGAATAGTAAACACTGTTTTAAATTATAAAATATGTATGACTGGCTGTATTTGTTTCCAGTGTATAATATCAATTTTTTTCACACTTTGATTTCCTCCTCCTATAAAGCAAAATAATTTTTTCACAAAAGACAAAATAATCTAAATAGAATGCTATTTTGTAATACTATTTTGAATGACCTCTTAAAGCATTGCTCTAGAATCTACTGATATGTTGATTTTTCACTGCAGGGATAAATAAGAAAGACAACTGATACATTTAAATTTAGTTGAAAATGTGGGGATATTTAACCTTTTGATCCAGCATTCTGAAGACATTGTCCCCCCTAAATGTTAAAAAAACCTGTTTGTATAAGCTGCAATATTAAATTAGTATTTAGCAGTCCATAGATAATTTATTTACAAGAACTTGACAAATGTATAGTTGCTCTCATAAGTGAATTTTCATTCAAATGAAAATGCTACTTCTCCAGTTTTGGCATAGCAATTATTGTAATGTGGCATTTTTTGCTTTCTTTTCATTAAAAATTGAGAAAAAATGAAGCTGGTACCTGCTGATGTATGTTTTTTGTTAAGGAGGGGAGTTTCATTAGTGGCTTCCCAGTCTGATTGTCTAAGAAGAGATGTAAAGCTGGGATTTAGAACATGAGCAAGAACATGGAAAATACTCAGACAATAATAAACATGGTTAGTAATTTTTCTACATCATCAGACTTATCTGAAAATTTATTTCCAATAATTTCTATATATTTTCTTATGGTGAAAGCTTCATTGAGGTAGTCATCCTGTCAGTATACTATTGCAGGTGAAACCTCAGGTATCTCAAAATTTTCTGTATATACAAAGGTTTTCTGTGGAAAACCAATTCTTTACAACACTAGAAAATTATATTTTTAAGTGCCTAGTCCTTTTCTCATTGATATCAATACAAATATAGTCTATAATCACAGAATTACTGGCTTTTCCCACAGTCTTTCCTCAGGAAGACGTAAATCATGTTTCGCTTCTTCTGTGATGGAGCATATTAAATATTAAATGAAGAAATAATTGTAGAAGTAAAATTTGGGGAACAGATTAAAGCATTTACTCTAGTTTCAAATAATGTATTGTTTTTAAAAGCATGACCTTTAAACTTTAGGTTCTTCAAAATTTTAATTATACCCTTATTAGAAACTGTGTGGTGTATGCTAGCTGTGTGGTATATGCTAGTTTAAAAAAATAATCCTCTGATAACTCAGTGCTCAGTAACTCTGATAATTCATGCATTTTTAAACTTTAGAATGCAATTTTAATCTCACATAAAAATGTATGGTTTCTTAATCTAATTCTTCATTTGTTAAATCTTTCAGAAGGCAGTGGGAGAAAATTATTTAACTCATAGCATAGACAGCAATGGCATTAAAAAGGAAAACATCACAAACCTCCAAAACAAAACTAACCCAAATTTAAACATCTTTAGTTGATATTTATGTATCTTTTGCATGAAAGTGCTTAGACATGAAATTATGTCTTTCTCCACATGCTTATTTTGCTTTGTTTTAACGTTGGGGATAAAAAGTCAGGTGTGATAATGTTAAAGCAATTCCATCTATAATCAGTTTTATATGAAGTTGAGATTTGGTTTTCTAGGAACAGACTCAAATAAATTGTGTTTCCTATGATTTTTAAATTTGCATTTTTAAAGGTCTTTTTTAATGATATCAAACTGAAATAAAACTCTTCTAACATGTAAAGTTTGTGAGACACCTAAATGTGTTAAGTAACACTGTAGACAGGAGACTGATTTTAAATGACTGAGTTTTTTTTTTCTGAGCCTGTCCTTTCTATACCACATCCCTATCCCTTCCAAAATTCAGCAGTGGTCAGGTGTGGCATTTTGTTTCTATCCACCGACTTGCATATGCATGTTTATATACCTACAAACTGTAAAAAGAAAACTGACTAAATGTGGCTTCAGGGAAAAGAAAGGAGTGGTGGGCACAGATACCAGCTGGAGCTTGATGCATGTGTTCTCTTCTGTGGCACTGTTTTGTTGTTGATGTGGGAATGTAGCTAAACAGTGGCTACAGATGCTCCACTAAATAAGGATCCACATAAATTCCAGCTGTGAACTTGTGATTCATCCTTCCCTGCACAAAAGATATGTTTCCATATGTCCCATTATGTTCCATATTTGATTTTTATCACACACTGTGTGCCAGTCTGAATCTCGTCTGCATGCTTTTTGTGAATTCTGTAACCCTTTCTTTCTTTCTCCTTTGAATTAGTTATAACACACCCCAGCCTCCATGCAAAAAATCCACATTACAATCATATAATATCCTTGTAAATAATTTTTAATTAATAAAGTACATAAATAATGTATCCGTGTAACCACCGTAACACTGAGACTGGACATATCTAAAAAAATAATATAAATCTATTTGGAAAGTATTTCTCTAGAAGCTAACTCTGCAGTCCTTAAAATTGTGAGTCCTAAATAACTTAATCTTAAAAATTACCTGTATCTTACTTTATGTACCATAAGTGCATTTTTCTGATATTATCTGTAAAAATTTCATGCAACTAATGTACATAGCCTCTCTATATTTTTAAGCTCATAACAGATTCATAAAGAATTTCATTTTGAATTATGAATAATATCAATTGTAACCATTTATGCTCCCTGAGACTTACTGAAAAGAAGGGCAAAACCATCAGTGGTTCCATAGTACCAAATAATATATGTCCATTCATGACTTTTTGTTAAATATTGCTCTTATTCATTATATTATTCAGATTGAAATTCAGGGTATTTCTTCTTCTGGTACCATATTGTAGATATAGAAATTGGCTTCTAGAAATTTAGGTATCCAGGCACCAAGAGCACACAAACTCCTAGAGTTTAAAATACTGGAAGAAAAAGTTAGGATTTGAAAATGCTAGCTGAATTGCAGTGTGAGCTTTTGAGTCAGCTTATTGTAATATAGTTAGGAGAAACATGGTCCCAGAATTCTAATTGGACTGAAATATGACTGCTGCTCACGTCTATGAGAAAGAGTGCAGTGAGAGCTTTGCACTAAGTTTTACCTTTGATAGTCATTGACTACCATGAAACCACTCAAAATTTGAGGCAGAAGTCAACATTATTTGCGAGATAGCTGTGGTCTAGAAAGTCATTGTCTTTGTGAAGATAAAATCTCAGTGGTTGCTGTAATTGTTGGTCAGTATTAAAGTACTAAATTTGGTCATTGGTTTTTGCAAGTTGTTGCAGCCAATGTTTTTAGCTTCAGAAAAATTTTAAAATGACATCTCAGGAACAGGATGAAATACTTTCTGTCTTCAGAAGCGAAGTTACTGTGCAGATGTTACAGCATTGCTGTAATCTCCATGCAGTCAATTACAGTACACTCACCCATATAGGTAGTAATTGTAATTCTGTTGACTGAAGAAAAATGCTATGAGAGTACAATTTTCTGAAACAAGGTATATCAAAGCAAGTACTGATATATGCTATAAATAAGCATCATTTAGCTGTGTGCAGAATTTGACGTCCAATGCCTTTTTTGTCTATTGTGTTTAGGAAAAGATAAGTTCTGTTCATAATTGAAAAACTCCAGGGAAGTCAGGTATCAGCATTATACCAACATTTTTGAAAGGAATGGATAGTAAATTAGTTTGTATTTTTAATTGAATGTGATTGTGTTATAGATTTCAATAGGAACGAAATGGAGAATATTTAGCTAAAATGATGAGTAAGTGGGGTCTGTTCTTGACCATGTCTGAGGTATCACTGAGTTGAACTGCTGGTCACTCTGAAATTCCAATCAAAATGCAGATAAGTTTGGCATAAACATAATAAAGTGTTGCTGTGTTTCCAGAGCTGTAAAGAAGACTTTAACTGGTGAAGAGGCTGGAGACTATCAGTTTATTTTACAGCTAGTTTAGGTATTTCAAATCAAGTGAGTGGTGCTGCTTGTAACGAAGCATCTGCAAAGTGTGTTGTGTGACGTTGATTTTCTGTGTTCAAGAAGTTTGATGTCAACACAGCTGTGACTACTTTTAGCAACCTTCTCATCTAGGAATTAGATTAAATGCTTTTAATTTGGGCATGAGGTTGGGCGAGAGTACTGGGATGGGAGTATAATTTCAGATGCTATTAATTTTCATAAAATAACATTTGTGTGCTTTGTCTTGCCAAATACTCTACAATGCTTTTCCTCATTTCACGTGCCAGGCTGTTTTTATATTATCATTTCCTTCTCTGCTGTGTTTATCTTTTCTGAAAATGGTGAATGTAAGCTATTACTGACTGGGTGGGTGGCACACATTTTCACAGTAACTTTTAAAACACAGAGCAAGCATTTTATTTGGGTTTTAAAAACCACTGAGAGAACTTAATGCAGCTGCTTTCATGGCATCAAAGTGAAACATGTAAAAATCTCACTTTCTATTCTAAATAACCCTAGGGCTGTTGAGTCAGATATTTCTGGGTTGACGTGTTTTGCACAGGAGTGACAGTGGCATTGAGTATATATAGTAAATCCTAGTGTTCCACTGAATCTCTTCACTCTTTCATGAGCTTCACAGGGTACTCATCCTTAACAAAATGTCAAGTTACAACATGTCACTTCACCATAGTTGAAATTACTTACTTGTTTTTAATCAAAAACAACTCTTAATGGGCTGTTTTACTGTAGGCAGTAAGGAAAGGAGCTTTCCAGTTTAGCAGCAAGTAGTTCCTCTGACCCATTATTTGCTGTCATTTCTGCTCATCCAGAAATGTGAAGGAGGTTACATGATTAAAATCTGAGCATGCTGAATCAGGATGCTGGTGCTGCATGTCCTACACCAAATAGAATTAAAATTTTTAGGAAAAGCTAAGGCTTTTTTTATGCATGTCTTTCTATGCCACTTAAGAGTAGCCCTGTGTTTCCTAGGAACTTTACTGTATCTGTGCTATCTGTTGACAGCAGAGGTGGTACTGCTGATAGTAAAGGTGATCTGTGGTATGGTGCCTCTGATTTTAGTTCTCCCAAACTCAGGATGAATTTAAGATGAGAGCTGCCATATATTCAACGTTATCCTTGGATCCTATCCTGTAAAGTAGAAGGCTTTCTTAACCTTTGGCAGTCAGATGCTCAAGCAGTACAACTTCATTGAATTTAGTTCATATTCTTTTTAAGACTGAAATGGCTCTTCAGTTTCTAGGCCAGCTAATAATCCTCCTCTTAACTATGCTGTACATAGCGCAGATGGTGCTTGACAGACTAGTCAGTGTCTCAAAGGTCACCACAACACTATTAGCTAGATCACTATGCCCTTTGTTACTTGAGGATGCTTCTGCTACAGTACTTCTTTCTTGAAAAAAATATAGGAGTAAACTTTGGGGTTTGTTCTAAAAGGAAACCTTAACCACTTCTCTCCTCACCAAAAAGTGCTTCAAATGTGGAGTTGTCTGTTGTCAGTGAAGTGCTCTGAAGTTTAGCATTCTGCTAATACAGGTATGATCGATGGTCTAATTCCATTCTTTGCGGTTCTTTTGTGTGAAGATGCAACACCAAGAATGACTGATATTTTAATTTTTTGTCATAGTTGGCTTTTAGAGCTTTTCTTGTGTTTTGAGGGCTTATTTCAGCACCTGACAAAGAGGAACATTTAAAGCCTTCTAGAAATTCTGGTGTCCAAAGCTGTATGTGTTCATTCTGTGTAGTTTGAAAACACTGAAATGACTAAAGGATGTTTTAAAAGCAAATAGGAAAAAGTGAGGCTTTAAACACCATTGTTGTTACTTTATTGAAATATTTACAACCATAGCTGTAAAAATCAGCACACCTTTGTCATAGGTGCAGAAATGTACAGTGAAAAATCTCATTTCTGTTTTGGGTAATGCATGTTTATGAATGTATTTTACAGCAAAAAATGTATTTCTTCTGCCTTGTAACTAAAAGTCTGCACCTGTGTGTTATATTACTGAAGTAATATGACTTTACAAGGCCAGGCTCAGATTTGGAGAGATAACTTGCAAATTCTGAAGCTATTTTTTTAGTCTGAAACAAAGGCACTTCCTGAAGCAAGTTCATCTATACTGTTAATATAACTCATAATTTTTTGCTTGAACTGATTGTGCAATGTCAGACTTAATTTTAAAGTTCTTTCACACTGTATGACACATACATTACTTTTTCTATTACATTTAAGAAGTCAAGTGAAAGTATTGTCTCATAGAGTTGTCTCCTTGAAATATTTTGTAGTCATTTGTACATTTTCAGTAATAGATGTTCACGTATGTATATACTTAATTTTTCTGGGTGGGCAATTTAATTTAAGTATTTTGAATGTCTTGTTTTCATAGACTCCTTTTTCCCTAATTTATTACCTTTGATACCAGCTGAAACTCCATTTTTATTCATGGTTTTAATTTGTTTTATTTTTATGTTAGCAGTAGGAATTGCATTTGTCTGTCAGTCAACAAATACTTAGGAAAGACTTGAGCTCTTTATGGGATTTCCATTGGTTTTCAAATAGTTAAACCATTATTAGAATTTAACATTATATTACAAAGTGAGCAGTACCATCCTGGATGAAAGAAATTTCCCATATATTGAATAAAACTGAATACAATGGATGTCATTTCCAAACAGACACACGAATGTTCTTTTGTAGCACATGATCTTTGTCATATGGGAAAGCATGCTGTAGAAGTGATTTTTTATTTACATGAAATATACATGAAAAAAAAATGTGAATTCATTTAGCTAGAAACTCTGTAAATATTTTTAAACTACTTTTCCAGTGTAGGAAATTTCCATTTTAATTAGATTGCTACAGGTTAATAGAGGGATGGGAGAGATGCTGGAAGTTAATTTGTATCCAGGCAAACTCAGCTAATTTCTTATATCTTTATACTGCTGCATCTTCTTTTCCATCCTATTACTTCTAAATTTCAAGGTTCCACGAATATCAAGAAAATACTTAATATTTAAAAAAATATTCAGTCTTCACACAACTATTTGAATTGGCATTTCTTAGTGTCCTTGTCCCCACCCCCCACCACACAGCTGTCACTAACAGAGGAAAAGGACTGGGGGGAGGGAATGAGGGAGCCCTGCTAAAATCGTGTCACGTAGCACTAATTCATCTGCTCTCATTAGAGTGAGCGAGGGACAGCAGTGATGGCCAAGAGCTGCACTCCACACATGACACACGAACAGTTTGGGGAATAGAAAATTGCTTTCTCAGGAAGCCCAGCCAATTAAGGACTTGACCATATTGAATGTCAAGTGTTAATTTAGGTTTTTCTTCATTTTCCCAGTAGTAATGCGGGTCCTGTGATGAGCAAATACATGTCAAGTAAAAGTTGATTGCATGAAGGACCTGGGTATTATATGTCACTGACAAGTCACAAATGTACTCTAGTCTTTTAACCCCTTAGGTGAGTCCAGAAAGGAGGGGAGGGGAGTAGCAGAGGGGGATTAAATGTACTATAATGATAAGAATAGATAGCTTATATTAGGGAGAAGTCTGGATGGGACAGACAGGATTAGAAATTTGTGAGAGGCTGGGATGCAGACTTTCTGCAATCAGTGCACATATGTGGTACCTTTCTGGGTTATAATTAATAAACAGACCTAAAGACCCCCTCAGGATTCTTTCAGGTTTTAAACAAGCCTATGAAGCATGCATGTTATATCCTTCATAAGGTTTCATGCAAGGAGAGGGGAAAGAGGTACGCAGTGCCAAAAATATGAAGTGCTCCTTAAGGGGTTTCTGTTTTGAAAGAAAATAATTTTGCATTCTTCATGGAAAAGAAAATACGTATTTCCAAGGTCTTTGTTTTTAAAAAAATAACTAGAAAGAAAAGACAAAGCCCCCATGTGAGAGAATGAAATTATGAAACATTTTCCTGTCAAAACCAGATTTATTTTCCAGCTTGTGTATTTCTCGAGGTTAATTTCACAATCATCAGAAACCCCCTGAAAGGCCACCTACCCTTATCTTACATGGTGCCTGTAAGGGAAGCAGGGAATGGTAAAAGCAGTAGTGCTGAAGTCCACTTAAGTGAAGTAGCATTTCCTTTTACTAGGTGTGGATACTTATGTATCATCTATAGCATCTAATTTCCATTCATCAGCATATTATTTACATACGAATGTTCTGAAAATAAGAGAGTGTCTGTTTCTATTGCAATTGTATAATTGACAAAAAAATTTCCTACAACAATATAGGCGTTGTGTAGTACAAATACAAGGAAATATAAATGGCAATTATGCAAGCACATAGGAAGTTGTCCATGCCTATTTAATTTAATCTGAAATGGTACAAGCCACTTATGCTTTCCAGGAATTTTTAGAAATTATTTTCTCTTCCTAAATTTTGTTTGTTAATCCCAAACCCACAGATGGGTAACTGCTTGAAGCCTGGTCAGAAAGCACTGTGTCTTTGTGTTAAATATTACTGAGCTGATCCTAATTAGTACATGTTATCCCTATTGCTCCTTTGGATTTTGCTTCTCTGCATTATGATGAAGATATTTAAGTGGCAAGGTGCACCGCCGCTGTCCATGACATATATGTTCAATTGACATAAACCAGACTTCATTCTCATGCAGGTAGCTTCGCACTTTAAATTAATGCAAAGTTTACCAATAAATATATAACCAAGACATAAATAAATTTTGAAACAGACATCTTTTCCAAACAAAAGCAATTTAAGTTTGATCTGTGTTTTCTGGACTGACATTCACTTCTCTATGCATATGAAATGGCGCTATGTATGTAATTGAAACAGACACATCTTTTGTTAAGAAACAGTTTCAAGAATCTGACCTAAAGACAATCAGTAATACTTCTCTTATGACAGTTCCACTTCAAGTTTATATAGAAACTCCTTATACTTACATGCCATCTCAAAATAAACCCAACTTACTTCTCCCTCCCCAGCCTCCTCTCCTTTGTATTTCAGGTAGCATCTGTAGATTTCAGCTGGCATTTAGAACGGCATTTTAATCGTAGCAGCTTCTCTTCTGCTAGGTGTGCAGAGGGATTTTGCCAAGTTTCTTTAAACTAAATTCCGATGATGGCATCTCAGGTTGCTGATTCAAGATTTTGCGGCTCTGTGGTGTCACTTTTGACGAATGGTACCTAATGCAATCAGCCACCACTAAGGCAAGGCCTTCGTTTGACCAAAGGGTCCAAAGGAAAAAAAAGGGAAAAAGAAAAAAACCCCTCCAGCCATCCACCCAACAACAAAATAGGGCAGACTGTTTCTGAATCACTATTTCCCAATGCTTTAGCAGAAGATGCCTCCCTTTGCGCATGTTTTTGATAAATTTAAGAAGTCAAATCACTGACACAGATGGATAATCCAAGTGTATAGGGTGAAGAGTTATAAATTAACACATTATTCCCTCTTAATGTGAAATACTTGAGAATGCATTTTCTCGGTCCCCTGACATCTACCCAGTGAGGGCTCGCATTGTACTTTTCAAGTGGCATTGATTTGTTAAAGCGCTGAATTAGCATCTCAGGCCAGCTGCCTGTTCCACTGTTGTGTTGTTGGGTTCATTCTCTTTCTCTCTGCCTTGCTTCCCGCTGCCTTGGCCACACACAGGGCTTCAGCCTGCTTACCCCAGCTTTTCCCCTCTGTTATTTTAGCTAATCCACACTCACCAAATGTGCCTTGCCGCGCTGAGTAAATTAACATATTTCTCGTTGCATAAAGCTGGTAATATGCACATGTGTGTATATTCATGTGCATGCGTGTGTAATATTTTTGGTTGGACTGGGGAAGGAGTAAGCAGGGAGCAGAGGGGAGAAGGCTGCAAGGATGAATGTATGCATTTACCAGCCTCATTCTATATTGAAGTTACACATTGTTCTTTTATTTAATTTGTGTTATGATGAGGTCTTCTGTACAGCAGCTGAGTCAAAGGGAAAAGAGAGAAGTAGTAATATATGTCAAATCAAAAAAGCTATTGAAATGCAATATTAAACTGCATACCTTAGGTCTGAATTTAAGAGTCTCCATTACTTTGCCTAGTTGATCACTAGTGAATACATGCTTGGATCTAAAGGTAGTTTGTGCTTACATGTTTGTATTGAAATATGTTATTTATAACTGTGGGGTTTTTTAATTCTGATTGCAATTATCTGGTTTAAAGTCTTTCTTATTCCCATCCTTTATTTCCTCTCTCAGCCTGTCCCTATTACTGCTGCATTGCTATTCACTTTTAATATTTTCAGTGCAACTTCACATTTTACGTTTCTCATGGTGGCACCTGATTTGTAGTTTTGCCCTAATTGACTAAATTACACTAGTAATATGTACATTGCAGTAATTAAGATTATATACATGAAATTAATATTATGTTTCATTTAAGATGGCTAATAAAATGCTCATATTTTTATCTGTGGTTCCTTGGCATAGATGAGTGAGACTTCTGGAGTTGAGTAGTGAAATGACATTCCTGCATACTGCACATTCATTATTCCTGTACTCTTTTGATTATCTTTTCCTTAGCATTGTTTCCTGTGAGAGTTTAAGGTAATTTCCTTCCCAAGCTATGCTTCGGATAATGGAAATTTCAGGAATAATCAACAGAAATTTTCCTTTCTGTCTTTTATAGCATGTCAAATTCTGTTGTTTGGGATACAGTGCTTCTGGAAAACATTTTCTTCTTGCAGGTGAATAAAGTGATACATTTTTCTAAGCATTGGAAACAAAATGTGAGCTGGGTTTGAAGTCTCAGATAAACTGAGTAAGATCCATGTGGGTCACCTATTTTGTTAATATCTACTCGCATAATCTTCTAATGATTGCATAATATTTATACTAATTAGGGGCCAAGGTTTATAAATCTTAGTTACCATTAACACAATGAAACATTTCAACTGCATGAAATGTGGATTAGGTTTGTTGCCTGTTTAGATTTTATCTTTCTAAAGGTTATGCATCTATTGGGTTTCTAGCACAGTAAAACCAGAGTATTTGCTATTTGTGAAATGTATATCAGTTTCACGTATAAAGTACAAAGTGTTCTTTGCCTTGAGATGCTTGCATTCAAAACCTAAATTGAACAAAGATTAAGATAATGTCCTGTCTGAGTAATCAGTCCAGCTTCCATAGAGTTATTTTCTGGTGGATAACAAGAATAGATTTATGGCTTCATAGAGGTGAGGGGATTAAACAACTATTGTCTGTTAACTCTGCTGTCAGAAGTGAACTGAAACCACCAATCGAATAGAAACAGAAGACACAAGGTCTTCCTGTGTTTTCTCAGTAGTACATTATTGCTTTCTTCAGAGTAAAGTGCAGTGCTGGCATTGCCACTGTCACTTCGTGCAACGTGCAGAGGACTAATCAAGTGTGCCCTGCTGTGTTAACTTTATGTATACCTGAGACGCTGTGCTGAAGTGCATCTGATACATTGTGGATGCAGATAGATCTATCTTTATTTTTTTAGGCAAAGAGGTTCTCTGCACCATTGGAGACTGGTTTAGTTGTGCAAGTGGTACACTCAGCTTAGGGACCCTGCAAAAATTAATGCTGTGTAAGTGCTCTCAGAGCACATAGTATCAGCTAAGGTATAATTCGTGGTGGTTTTTGCAGAAGCTTCTGGATGCTGTTTGAAGAAAAGCTGAAATGCGAGTAAGGATCTACAGAAGGACTAATGAAGAAAAGACCAGCTATAAATAGAGTTACTCACAATACTGATACCAAAAGCTAAAAGAGATCAGTCTCTCCTTCATTGTCCCAAATTCAGTTCAAATTTGTAATATCTGATCTTTCTTATCTGCAAGTCATATGTCATATTATGGATTAAGCTAAAGCTGCTAGAAATACACATACCATCTTGCTATAGAAAAAAGCATAAGATATTTGGCATTTGTAGCACCCACAGATTTTAAGCAGGCTGTGAAGCGGTGTCGATTACAATTTCCTGTCTTCACTAGGATTATGCCTTGCACTGGTTGACTCAAAACCTCGGTTGGTGCTGTGCTCATGCCTTCTGTTGTCATATAAGAAATCCACACAATCTTGTCAGACTCTAAAATTCAGTGGGAACACAATAAAGGAACAAGAAAATGTGGAGAATGGACTACATCTGTAGATAATCTGACTATAAGCAAGGCCAGAGTAGTCATTCCATACAATTAAAAAAAAAAATTGCAGTTTATAACAAAGACTTCTATTCAGTCATTATTTTTAAGAGAGACACATTAGAAGCTGGACTTATATAGAATGAGTAAGCCACATGCATTTGACTGCAGTTTTATATTTGTATGTATATGTTCCACGTGTGTGGAAGTAAAAAAACCAATATCATGAACCTCTTTTGCCCCATATTCAAGTTATCTGAAAGCACTTTAAGGAAAGAAAAATAGTGTTACATAAATCTGTGTCATAGTACTTTATTTCTTGTGGAAGCTGGCACCCAAATAGAGAATGAAGTTACTTCCTTGAGTCCTATTGCAAAATAGAAACTGAATTTTTACATGTCACACCTGTTACCAAAGGGACTGATTTGTCTTTGTAGAGAATTTAGTACAAAGTATTGCTAGTGCTCTACAATTAAATTCTTCTGTTATTCAATATATTTGTGCATAATTTTTTGCCAAAGATATCAGGATCACTCTGAGTTCCCAGGAAGAGGAACGGTTCATAACTATAGCTGCTAAATAAGAAAAAATTTTGGATGAAAGGTTGAACCGCGGCTCCTTTGTCAGTCTCTTTAAATTTTAGTAATTGCACTCCACAAACCTCTTTTCAGTAACAGTGATTCTGCATCTGCCTTCTGAAATGAATGTCAGTGGTGTCAGGCCATGATCTTGTTCCACAACCCTTAGTGATTTGAAAGAGATGCATATTGACTAAGTTTTCAGGTTGAGACCCTGATCTAATGTCATGATGGAAGGACAAAAGAAAGGCGTGCTAGCGGCCAGGCTTCTGATAAAGAGTCTTTCGTATGAACTGCCTAATTTCCTGTAAACACAGTGTGAATGTCTGTGTGGGAGTCAAAGGGGGTAGTTGATGGAAATAGTTTAGGTGGCAGTCTTTCTGTGCCCAATTTCCCTACCTGGTGCAGGCAGCCATTTTGTAGCATGTCAAGTAAAGGCGAGTTTCTTCCAGAATTATGCATTTGTATGAATGTTTCTACTAATTTTGCCTGGGAAGAAGTCTGTATTCAACCCCTTGGGAAGACTTTCATGCAGATGGTGATGGGGGAGCCCCCAGAGCCAGGCCCTGGCAACCAAATAAGCTGCTTCTTCCAGGTCTTTGGAGGAGCAGAAGAGTTGCACTAGTTTGATACCTCAGCATCCAAGCCCTATGAACTCAGTAGAAGACTGTCATTTCAGATGCTTCTCCAGAGATACAGGAACATGAATAAGCAGCCAGAAAACTTTTAACTGAAGATGTGAATTCACTCATTTGCTGCCTTTTCAGGACTCTGCAGCTGTCTCCTCTGGCACTAGCCCCTGCATTGATTCCAAATCCTAAATAGCAAAAGATTCATATTGTTGTGGAGGAGGAGTCAGACAGGCACCCAGATGTTAATTCTCTTGCAACTTTCTCTGTATTTTTCTTGGTGCTAAATGTCCATCTGCCATCAAGGAATTAAAGTGATTTATATTTTTCAGAGATACTACCTTGGCTTTTCAGTTCCAAGGAGTCCATTCTCTTTTTTCAGACCACTATCTTACTTTCTCTGGTTTTGTGCCAAACTTCCAATTCTCTAGGCATCCTCCCTCAGAAAAAATGGTTAATTTTTTTCACCCCTGTATATCTCTGCTTCCCCACATGTTTTATATGGGCAGAATTCTTATGGACAGAGTTGATTTTCTAGTATTCTAATATCTCTTTTCTACCCTGTCAACATTAAAAAGGATAGTGGAGCACAGATATTTCTAGACATTTAGCACCTGCTTGCTACCTTCATCCATTGTATCATTGAAGGATTCACTGATGAAGCTAAAGAAAAACGTGGTATATAACATGTAAGGCCGTGAACAGAACTTTAAAAATATGTTGGGACTGCAGAGTGTTTTCTTTCTCAGTGGAAGGGACTGAGGATTATTTGCAACAGCTTGAACCAAGCCTTTTGTGATACATTTAGGAAATGGTAAGATTCTTATTATGCTGGGCAAGTGTGTACACAATGGATACCTTTGATGATCTTTCCACAGAGAGGAACTTCAGTAGAGATCTTTCATCTTTCCCAGAGGGACACTTTGTCGCCTGTCAGAAATAGTGCAATGAAGAACCAAGGATATCACTTTTTTTCCTATCCTGCCTCATGTTAATTTTAAGTCCTTGAGAATACTGAGGGACCTGAAAAAAAAAAGATATGGTGCCTCATTAGTATCTTTCTAAGGATTTAGTTTTGTTTTGGCTAGCCTAATGGCTTCTTGGCACTTCCTTGTATGACTTCATGGTGTCTAGAAGGTCAAGGACAAATAAACCACTCCTAAAATAGCAAAATCAACTAATTCTGTAGTTATACTTAAGTTGTATCTAAGTCAGTCAGTGAGAGTGTCAGCCTGAAGTGAAGGCAAGAATGTATGACTGAAACTCTTAAGGTATATCACCACCCATGGATGTTCTCAGCTATGCCCTAGAGAGCCATCAGCTTGTGCTGTGTATGTGTTCTTAAATTTTTGTTGCAGTACAGATGTTGATATGAAAAAGAGTTCTTGCTTCAGTAGCTGTAAACAGACAATTTTTGCATCTTTACTCAGAATTAAATTGTATTCTTCAACCCTGCATCCCTGGAAGACCTCTTGATCCCTCTGCAGCATAGCTATGTTCTTTCCATCTGTAGTCTACATGCTCTTTGAGATTTGTGTCTAAGCTGCCTGCGAAAGATAATTAAGAGAGGCAGATCATATATCCTAGAGAGCACTCTGTATCTGTTTTTACATACACCATAAGAAAATTTCAGGCATCCATAGGAAAAACTAAGGTTCAGTACCAGTATTCTAAATTACTTAGGTATATATTATAACCAAGTGACAGTTTTGTCACAAGAGAAAAATCTAAACTCTACTACCTTTCTAGTAAATTTTACTCCAAAATGTTGTGTAAGCACTGGTTGTTTTCCTGCTCTTTTGAATGGATATGATACAACAGAACTGTATGAAACGGGTAAATCTGGTCTACGATCTACCTATTACCCTCCTTTCTCTGAATGGATATAATAAAACAAGGAAGCCTGTCTAGCTGACTAGTCCTTGCTATAGTGAACTGTCAACAGAATAATTTGATGGAAAAGCATTTTCTTTAGGTGAAATACCATTAGGAATGACTTGATAAAACTGTTTAAAGCAGAATTTAGTAGAAATTAGTAGGTGCTCATTATCAGAACTGCATGAGAAGAAACCCTGTTAAATGAGAAGTGATTATAAGCACAGACTGGTCATATTGAGGACTAGAAAGGCAGGGGTAGATATATATATTTGAGGTTGCAGCCATAGATTTGTAGAGTCTACAGTCTTCTATATAAATGCTGAAAACATTCCTTCTAGGCAAATTTAAAAGTAGGCCGTTTAAAATGATAGCAGGTCTTTTACAGTTCATGGGTTTGGGTCATTTAGCTGCTGAAAATCTTCTCAAATGCAAGAAGGTACCTCTAAAAGAGCAATTACGTATTTCTAGCAACAAAGCCAGATTTTTCAGAAAAACAGTCTGTGGGAACTCTGTGTTCTGAGTCACTATATTATCTTCCATAGACTAAATTTAAAGGATTGTTTACCTTCAGCTGTGGAACAGCTTTGATTGCATATATGCCTGCTTTACTTTTGTCTTTGCTTCAAATGCAGTTCCTCATGCTGAACGTTTACACCGCTGTGTTACATATTCATGGTAAACATAAAGCAACTCTGTACATCCAAGCATATTGGAAAATATTTTGTATGTGTAAGGAAGCTTCTTTTACTTCCATATTGCTCAACACAAATACTAACTGTAATTTAAATGAGTCAAGATTGTTTGCTGTAACCAGAAGGAAATTCTGCAGACCAGAACAGTATTTGCAAAGCTGCAACTTTCCTCCCCAAATTATCTACATCTTCACATCATGCCATAAACTAATCTATAACAGGGTGGAGATTATAAAAGTCTGTTCTGTGGGCAATCTAGCCTATGTTTGTCTGACAGTGGATTTCTTTTTGTGAAGTATGTGATACTAACCACTGTTCACTGTGGTTGCTTTGGCATTTATAAAATCTCTGACGTTCTAGAAAACAGCGAATCAAACTTGAATTTCCTATAAACATACACTTTAGTCAGACAAACCTGGAGTCAAGAGGAACTGCTGCTTTCTTTTGCATTCTGGAAACATGATTCTCAATGGAAAAATGACAGAAAAATTATTTTAAATGCCAATGGCACAAGGCATTATTCATCAGCAGAGCTGTTAATCTGTTGTGCGGCACTTGGATGTTGTGAAATGATGGAATATCTTTCTAACCTCTGTTTGTTTCCCCTGACCTCTGGGTGAATACATGTGGAGATATGGTTCCAGATGCTATGATGTAGGAATGAGATACTATCTAACTAAAGCATATCTCCTGGGCCTTCAGATGTGGTAACCACTTTCTCTTCTTCCTCCTTGTCTATCTGCACCTATACTTGGTACACAAATGGCAGTGTCTCGTTCCCTTTGTAAACTCCTTGGGCAGAGGGACCTATCCTCTTGGGTTATTCTGTAAAGCATCTGTGGAACCACAATGGCATGTCGATAATTATGATAACACTATAATCAGTCACGAGGGAGTGCTAGTCAACTCTCATGAGTTACAATCAATGCTGTGTACTGCAGAACCAGGAATGTTTTTATCTCCTAATTTGGTTTACAGACATCTGTAATAAGGGACAGACACCTGCATAAGGGATATAACAAGGACACATGGTATCAGTGGTATCAGTTCCCTTTTTAGTGCAAGTGCCAAAATAGCTAACGGTATAGTTCCAGTTTTTGAAAAGGTTTCCTTGCTTGTTTGTTCAGTGCACTCTGTCCACTTAAATCAAAGGTAGTTCAACTGCAGAGGAATTTAACGGAGTAGTAAAGAAGGGCAAGGAGCACCAAAATGCTTTTTGATGAAATTGTCTCTGGTGCTTGTCACTCAGAACACAACAAAGTAAGTAAATTCAGGTCTTAGAAATCTGTGCTCACAGTTTCAAAAATCAAAATGACAGGTAAACCCTTCCTGAGTATCACTCTGGTGCATTACAGGTTATGCAGCAATCCTGTTGTTAAACAAAAGCACTAACACAGGGCAAATGTGATACTCAAAGTTTTCCTATTGCCATCATGATTATTTGTAAATAATCCAGGAAATAAAGAAATGTTTCTGTCTTTTCTTCCCCTTTTCTTTAATTACAAAAAAAAAAAAAGGGAAAAAAAAAAAAAAAGGCACTAAAATGCTAAAGTTCTGGTAGCTTTGCTAACTAGTCCCCTAAGCAAAGGTTCTTTCAGTAATCATAACCTAACCTAATTACCACTGGCAATTGGAAAGGTTGGGTTTTTTTTTTTTGTTGGTTTTTTAAAAAATTTTTTCCTTGCATGAGGGAGGGTATATAGTTGCTGAAAGGTCTTTGGATTTAAACAGAAGACATTCAACAGTAACAGTGTATATGTTTAAAAAACTGCTGGAAAATGTAGAAAAAGAAGAGGGGGGGAAACAACCACCCTCTGGCAGATGATCAAGTGCGTGTTGAGACAGAGCAGCAAGTCAGTGAAAGGCAAGAGTTGTCTGCTCAGTGTTGTGACTCTGCAGAAGTCCTGAAGTGACATATGCATCACAGGGCTGTCACAGTGCTGACACAGGCCAGGGGTCATGGTTAAGAGCTGGGTGTTGCTGGATAAAGCTGAGGAAGCAGAGGTGGCCCCTCTGTGCTCTGTGTGTGGGTCTGTGTACTCCTTTCCCGTCAATGCTGGCCCAGCACAGCCAAAAAAGCGGTTCCTTGGCAGAGCTTAATGGCAGGATGATGTAGTCTGTTGTGACTAGTGCATTCCTTTCAGGTTAAACTAGGGAAATGGCATTGTGTTAAAATTCCAAGTCGCATGAATGTTTTATTGCCACAAGTGCATTCAGGCCTCAAGGGGAGTGTGTGTGGTGGGGAAAGGAGGAGGGAGGGTGACTTAGTGACTCGAGAACTATCAGAAGAGCACTTCCCCTGGAAAATTTTACCCGGCAGCACGAAGCTTACGGGCTGCAATAGTCACTTAGACAGGTTTCGCTTTTCCTAAGCTGCGGCTGTTTAAAATCTCTCAGTCCAGACAATTAGCAGCTGAAGAAAATAAGACAAGACACACGCAAAGAGGTTGGGAGGTAGAGGGAAAGGAATGCACTGGGAGGGAGTTGGGTTGCCTTCTGTAAACTGCCAGACCTCTCCCCCGTCCCCCTCCTGCTCTACTGCCCCAGCCCATGGCCTGGGACAAGGGGGGGAGGTTTTTTCCCCTCCTTGTCTCCTGATGGCCAGGAATGATCTGTTAACTGTACACCCCTGGCTGGGAGGCCAAAGCAGCTCATGGTACTGTATGTTACCGTTACTACTCCCTCATTCCTTTTTACATTTTTTAAACATCTCTTTGTATTAATGGTTGACATGACTCAGGAGGATTTAATTTTAGACTGCAAAAGGACTAAGTAACAAAACGTAACAATACTGCACATTTGTGAGATTTTATTTCTTTAAGGGAATAAGTTTATCCTTCCAACTGGCATTAGTTGTAGCAATAACTTTTAAGCAAAGTTTAAACAGGACTGTTTAGTAGAGCAAGAATAGACAATTTGGAACAACAGCCATGCAGATACAGTCCTTGGAAAGAAACTTTGCTTTGAGTCATACTAGATTTTTTCAGTGTCTCTGTTTTTATATGCTCTTAGGCTACTCAAACTCATGTGCTATGTGTGATTTCTAACTGATTTTTAAAAATAAATTACTGTGAAATCTTCAGTTCAGAGCTCTTTGTGGTGTAAAATTATAATATATCTCATACTATAATTGTTTTTACGTACAGGTTACTGGTGATAAGCGTGAAAGTATTCTGTGCGGACATGAATATGGAAGTATAGTTGGGATCTCTGTGACATCTGTGGGTTATCTCGATCTCTGAAACTAAGACTGTTTTTACAAAATGTAGACACCTGTGTTTGGACAGTTTTGTCAAGGAATTTGTGTACATGTGTACTCACATAGGCCAACTCACTCAGGCTTTTTTGCATGTATTCTCTTGAAGTCGCTGAAGCCAAAGAAGCAGCAAGGATGTAAATGAGGACTGATTAGGTCTCTGATGTGACAAAATGCTCTAGATATTTATATGTATTTATCTAAACATCTTAGTGCAAAAATGTTGCTGTATGGGTATTTGTGTTTACAGAATAAATGACACGAGTGATGTGATGGATTTGGTTTTGCAAGTGAGAAATGGGCACAGCGCTCATACAGAAGATTTAGTGTCTTGCAGCCGTTTACAATAACCATGTCACTTTAAAGGTTTTCTATGGTCTTAAGTTTATTGTTGCTCATGTTAGCATTTTTGCTGCTAGATGGCTTCCCTTCTTACAAGGGTTTATTCAGGCCATGTATAATATAGATATATATTTGATTTCTGAATGATATGCTATCAGTGATATCAAACTCTGTGTGCAAGAGTAAATTAAAAGTAAAGATGCCTAATACTGATGGGTTAGCATGGAAAACAGTGAAAGTAAGCCTATGGTACTTAAAATAAGAAAAAAATTAATGAATAAATATAAGAAGAACTTTTTCCATCTTATGTTAGTATGTACATAGTTTCTCTGTACACGTATGAGTATGTTTACATATGTAATTTTTTACTGATGTACTGATGTACAATTTATTCTTTCTGAATTTTGAAGTTAAAAATTAGTGTCGTACACCTTAGCAGCAAAGAAAAATGCTAGACTTATTTGAAATGTTTTACATCATGGAGCAGATGCACACACTGTAATGTCTCATTTTTCCATGTATCTGCCAGAAAATCCAGTTATACTGGACATTTTTCCTCTAATAAATGTAGCAATAGGAAAGAAAAGAAATCCCCAAACAGCCTGTAATAAACCATATCCTGTGTTATCTATTGCATAAGAGTTGTTAGGACATTTATATTTGGCTTTATGCTTTAATTCTTTTGCTTGCTTAAAACGAGATAGTTTTTTCAATTAAAGATGTTAATCTGATTAGTTCCCATTTCTGAAGGTTTAGTGGTGGTGTTTTTAAACAGTTAAATTGACAAGGCTTATGGGGGGTTATAAACTCAACAAGCGATCAGCCATAAAGGAAAAGAATGATTTATAGACAGAATAATTACTTCAAATTTCAGAAACCCTCATTAACACCTTTCATAAATCCTAAACAATATGCATTCTAAATATGTTAGAGGTTCTGAGCTATATTCAGTACAAACTCACTAGAAGTTTGCACATGATGGTCTGCAAATGAAAATTTTAAAACTAACTCTTACTTATTGAAGATATGTGTTCAGTGATCTATGATCATATAGTGCATGTAAATATATTTATGCCACTATGTGAAACTGTTAAAAGTAATTTCCCAAGTCAATTGCAGTAAATTCTAACACATTTCTAAAAACTGTGAAGAAAATTTTAGAAATTCTCTGCAATCATATTTCACATATCATTCTGAAAAGAGGTAGTTTGATAGAAGGCCAAATTTAGCTACAAGTCTGATGTCAAAATCAAAGAAAGTTCTTTCATTATATTTAAAACAGAAGATGCATTTTGTCTGTATGCATAGCAATGTGGAAGTACAACTAACTTTCTACTCAAATCAGAGATAGCACTACATTCATTTTGCAATCCCTTGTCTCAAGGTGAAAAATTGTAAAGAACTATTTTGGTTTTAGTGTTATATTATAAAGAGAATAATGTGCAATACACAAGGGTTGGGAATTTCAGAGAATGCTAAGCATTCATTGCTAAATGTGTTTTAGATTTCACAAACCAGTGGTACTGGTGTAAAAATGAAGTCATTAAAACTAATACATGCAACATGAATATTTTTGCCTTTTGATACTTTGAAATATGCTGAGTTCAGACTTTTATACTTTGGTTTACAAATATAAAGTAGAAATTAACCCTGTCTTTTACTCTGATGCTTCCAGTAGTTGGGACTTCATACCCCTGCCCCATCATCCCCCCACCAAAAAAAACCTAAAAAAAACGAAACTAAGAAAAGGTAATTTGAGGAACACAAATGTACATACACACATAGCTAGCATATATGTATATACACAAGTCTATATACACATCTGTAAGGTCTGTACATCCATGTACATACTCATCTAATTATGCTACTATAAGCTAAAATGTAGACTTGTTTATATCAGTTTAAATTTTGCTATAACTGCATTGAACTAAACCAGTAATTCAATGAACAATGACTCAGAATATGATCTGGTCTTATAAATCTGCTGAGTCACACAAATTAACTCCATCTACTTAGCACAACAAGTATGAAGTAAAACATGTGAGCAAAACTCCTGTCACTGAACTTTAATTGTCCACATTTTACCTCAGGTTTACAGTGGGTGATAAATGCATGTGCATTTGGGTATCATTGTTAAACTGAGATGCAACAATTTTTTAAACCATGATAATGTGTATGGACTCAAAACAAGATTTATATTAATGTGAATAGATCTTATCTAAATATGTCTACAGTATGATTTTGAACTACTGTAATGATCCATTTTTAGATGAATTAATGTATTTTGATGCAACCTTCCTAATAAAGACAGATGTTGAAAGGTTATAACTTATGATCATTAAGATTCTTATTTCTATTAATAAGACAGCTTGATTTGTCATTTTGAGCATTTTTTCTTAAAGGGTCGTGAGATATCATGTAAGGATGAATTTTTATCTCTCTCATGTTTGTGGTGTGCATACCACATCAAGACAAGTTAATCAAAAGTGAAAGGTCTTGAAGGCATGAAACTGAATATTACCAGTCTTACAGTTAGTCCTTCATGTGGGACTTTAAGTCCAGTCTTCATATACCATTCTCTCACATGACAGTCAATACTAACTGAATTTTAAAAAAATTTAAAAATCAGTGACTTCTTATCAGTTAGTAAGATTTTTTTTCATTATTGCATCTCTGTTAGAAATGTATTTTCAGTATATTCTTTTACACTTTGGTTAAAGTCTTCCCAACTGTTTTAGAATGTCAATTCTAAAAACAATTGCAATATCTTTTTCAATATACTTCGACCCCCCCAACAATTTGTAGCTTTAAACACTGTCATGTAAATAATTCTTGTTAACAGGTTCTTTCAAGCCCAAATTTGAAAAAAAAAAAAGGATCTTTGGGCTGTGAATAAGCAAAGCATTTAGGCATAGAGTAATGTTTCATAAGTTTACACTTATGTACTTGGCTTATATATGTAGTCTGAATTAGGAAAGATAATGAGAAATAGACAAAGCAACATGTACATGTATCTACAGGAAAAGTTTGACAGAAAGGTACATAAATGATTTGTTGCTTCATTGTTGACTTTGTGACAATATTGTTAGTTTGGTAGCTTTACTAATTAAAAGAATTTACCATCTGACTGTGCCTGTGAAAATCAGTGGCAAAATCAGTGGCAAAATCAGACAGTTGCAAGGTCCAGAAATAAAATGCAAACTGGAGCAAGCATATATGCTTTAATTTCTTTTACACTATTTGTTTTTAACTCATTCGGGGAAAAAAAAAACAAAACAAACAACTGCTTGTAGGTATCAGGTAATTAGTCTTGTGAAGATGAATTTCCACAGTAGTTTTTGAAAGCTTCCTATTCTTGCCTTGTAGAATTGTTTCCAAAATTGCCTCAGAATGTAGACTGTTTGCTAATTAATTATGCAGTTATTTTCAGCCTGTTTCTAGCTGTTTTCTTGTATTTTTAGGTAAGCACATAACCTCAACCAAATAAAGGATTTTTAGGTCTCCATAGATGACAGCGGGGACCCATGGGCAGACCTAGTGGTATCCTTTCATTCAGACAGTATGTCATCAGCAGACTGCTCCTCTACTTTCTTAGATTTGAAGTGGAAGACAAATACACACTTCTGCATCTTCTGAATGTGGACTAAGCTTGAATTTCCTTGGCACTACAGCTGACAAACTATTGAGGCCACTTTCAGGCATTACTTTTTACCTGCACAAACCCTGACCCCCACACCTGTTTTATTAAAAGGCCTGTAAAAACATGTTTAAAACAAATAAATAGGTTTCTCCAGGGAGTAGGCTGTCTTTAACAAAGACAGAGAAGCAAACAAACAGGTTGCTCACCTTACAGGGAAATTGAAGAAGAGTAATAAAATGCTCAGAAATAAATTCATGTAGTTGTTTTGATTTGCACGTGAGATGGCTTTTCACAGCAGAAATGTTGCATAAACACTGCCTGTTGATTAGTGTTATCTGAGGTGGGATGAGCAGGGATAAGGACAATAAAACATGTGCCAAGTTGCCCTGATTTACAGAGTAATGCATACTCCTCCCTTTTACATGGGTGGTGTTATCTAAAGAAATAAATTGCATGTTGAAAAACCTAGGATATTAATATTTAGCTTTTTTATTTAGCTAACCTTCCTCTCCTCTCTGATGCTTGCCTCAGTCTGACATTGAGTTTGTTGACAGGCACAGACATGGGAGCCAGCACATCATGCTATCACAGGTATAAAGTACCACCCTCTTTCAGTTCCAATACTTTTATTTGGAAACTCTTAATCAACCTTCAAGAATTTTAATTGAAAAGGGCTATGTGTAGAGCTTAGAATGACAGGAACATAGAAAAAATAGAAATATAGAAAAATAGGGAAGAGAAATCCAATCTAATGTGAAGATTCTGCTTAAGGCTCAAAAAAAAAAAAAAAAAAAAAGCCACTGGCTGTGCTGTTGGAGAATTTTACTGCACTTCTGTTCCATCCAACAGTACATAATCTCCTCAGCCTGCTCAGGTGTCCTATTAAATTTTGACCAAGAATATGTTGAAAATTTTAGAAAGAGTCTATTGCAAAGTGAAAGTGAAAGTAAAATACTTCTCTCTTGAGAAGTATAAAGTATAAATACTTCTCTCTTGAAAAATTTGTATAAAGAAGAAGGAAGAGTTTTTATATAAATGGCCATATTCAGTAACCAAGATGTGTATTGGCAATGTTCTTATTTCTGATAGAGCAAATCATGTTCACTCTCTTTTCTTCCTCCATTATCCACAACCAAATCTATTCCTCAGAGTAAACTACCTTAATTTATTGATCTTGCTCTAAAGACTATATTTTCATATTCTGTCACTAATAACTCGTTGATTTAATGTTAGGATTTTACTGATATGCTACCCATTTCTTAGAAAGCTCCTCTAGGAAGGAAGCTGTGTAATCATCTATTGAATTTTCCTGCAAAGTATGCTTTGGTGACATTTTTTAACTTTTTGTATGAAAGTAACATGTAAAATAGTTGCATATTTGGAACCAGCTGGAAGTATGGCCTTTAATAATATATTTGTCACAACAATGTGACAAATGAATCAAAGATTCATTTTTTTGTCTTCATGCTTTGTCTTATGGGATTTTTCTCTTCCTCAGGCAGCAACTTCTGTTGCAATTTTCTGGTACTGCTGAAAACATTGTCGACTGTATTCAATAGCTCTCCATCTCAGTCATTATTGTGTAGATATGCAAAGTGCCATTACCATGGTTGAAATGGTATTCCTGCCAAAGTCCTTAAGCCTTACCAAGGCTCCTGTACAGGAGCCTTCTCTGAGTCTGTGTCGTAAATGTCAGAGCTGAACTAAGTGCTGCAAGCTTTGCCTTCTGCTTCAGAAATCCTCTTCTTGATTTTTTTTTTTTTTGTGCTGCTCATATAAGTGTATGGACCATGTGCTGATTTGTCCTTTCATTTGCTTTGTATTTCTGAAAGCATGCCTATCTGTCAAGGGTTCTGTTGGTGCTAATGAGCCACAGCAGAACCTTTCAATGAGGGAAAAATCCCAGAAGCATCAACCTGCAGTCCAGGTTTAGGTAAAGAATAAAAATTTTTGGAGGAAAGGGACAGAAATTGCCATTATGAAACAGGGAAAAGTATTGAAAAGAAGATTGTACTTCCTTCTTTTCCTGGATGTGCGTCTGGTCTCATTATCCAGACTCCTGGCACCATCTCTGGGACTAAAGAACATGCAGTGCTTCCACAAGGGTTTCAGGGTTGCCTTCTGGCAGCCCTCAAATCCCTTTGAACTACAGAAGAATTTCCACAGTGTCCATGACATTCCCACATTGGTGACATGTCTTTGATCTGTCCACTGCCTGTTGCAGATTTTTCCTATGACATGTTAAAATTCCCTAATTCTTAACCTTTCCTTGACAGTCACTGGCACTGGCCTGAAAAGGCATTCTGAGTCTCATTGTTATTTACAAGAAGCATCTGGCTCTAGGCACTTTCCATTAGCTGCAACAGTCATTGAAGTGTCTTTCACTTCTACCTCTTCTCACTTCTTCTCTCCCTTTGGCCTGTCTTTTCAACTCCTGGTCAGAACAGCATCATTCTATTTTATTCCATGTTCTTACTGCCCCTGGACAGCCTTAGTATGGAAAGCCAGTGTGTTCATGTATGTTCATATCAGTGTGAGGAGGGGAGGATTTGGCAGATATTTCTTCCAAAGCTCAGAATAACTATTACCTCAAACACCTCTACTTTACATAAAAGGCCATGCTCCTACTTCCCTCTCCCCTTATTTTCTGTGTGGGTGGGAGGGATGAATGTCAGGAGGGATGGAGGGGCAAAAAGCCTTTATGCTTGGTGTGTCTTTTGTTTCTGCTGATGATACATAAGGCAAGTTGTAAATAGCTCCTTCACATAGAGTTGTTATTCCTTTGAGAGAGATTCTACACAGTAGCTGTGCTCTCAGCACTGCTATGCCCCAGGGATCAGAGAGGGACACTTTAAAGACCTTTTCATTCATTTCTGCGTTTTTGACAGAAAGAAATTTAGCTTTTTATCAGACAAATGTCATACAATCATTAAAGCTTGAACATTATTTCAAAATTTTTAGTAACAGTCAGCACAATATCAAACAATGTCAAACTATGAATTTGCATGACACTCAGAATCCAAAGTGTTTGAATCCTCATACACTGCCTTCCATGTACAACATAGCACACAAATAAAAAGAACCAAAGAAAAAAAGACAGCTCAGGTACAAATTTTATCAGAGTAATAATGGGGTTTTATTCCATTTATTCACCCATCAGTCAAATAAGGTTCAGAGACCTGTATAATATTAGAATTCATGAAGTGAAAGACACTAAATGCTTGGCTAATTATACTTGTTCTCAACCTGGTTTTAATATTTTTACCACTTGGGAATATAGATGACAAAGCAGATTGTAGTGTACATTTCTGTATTACATTTAGTAGAGAATAGTTTTTTCATTCCTGGGAGATCAACTTTATCTGACAGCTTTTTGTGTGACTTAAAATGTGTTAAGGGAGCTTCTGTGTGTACAGGTATCTATTTGCTAATATTCAGAGTAATAACCTTCTTGTCTTCCTTGTTCTTGAAATATGATGTTGGTTGTATATTTAAATTTTAAAGTTTAAAATCAAAGTCCTCAACTTTTAATATATTTACACTGATGCAAAACTTACCATCTGCTACCCTGAAGTTCTGCAGATACCAAGCACCTTTCTGGAAAATTAAGGTCTAGTTTGAAGCCCAATAGAATGGATCACTGGATATAATAATTAGGAGTGGAGGGAGTCCATGGACTCTGGAGAGCTAAGGTGAAGAACAGATTCTAGAAATTACTTTGTGCTCTCATTTGTTGTATTGCCGTTGTATTGATTTGAAGAGTTAGTCATGATCATGAGTAGAAAAGCAAGATGGGGTAGCTTCCAGAGTAGTTCACTTTTGATGGTCTGTGAAGCACTTGCTGATGGCTTACAGAGATCTGACTAGTTCTGTGGTGTTGGTTTCTTCTTTGATTGCTGCTGCTGCATTGCATGCACATTTTCCTGCTTGTAGTCTTCCATGTATACAACCACCCTAGGACGTTAAGTACCTGCAGGTGGGAGGGGCTCCATATGACCATGAATGGGAGGAAAAGTTGTCCCACACAGCATTTTGTCTCTTAAGATGTTGTCCAAGCTCTTAAGCAGCAAGAGAATCCTTGAAGCATAGTAGAAAGAAAACCTGGACTATGCATGCAGAGAGATATGAACTGTTTACATAGGGTACTGTAGTTACAGCAGAACGGAATGATGCAGAAATGGAAAATAAAAAGTCACTGAGGTTGAACTGGCCACACTGAAGAGGAAGGAAAAAGCTGAGACCTGAAGAAAGCTGACTTAATGGCTTGAAAAAGGAAATTAAGGAAGTCCCGCACACATGGAGCAGTGAAAGTGGAAAGATAAAAGGACAAATAAAAGAAGTGAGGACTAAGACCATGCTATTTGCTATCTGTACTGTGTTAAAATGCACTGTCAAAATGAATCATTGGAGTGCATTCAGATCCCTGGAAATTCAGATGTGAAGGTACTTTACTAAGTCTTTCTGACTCCAAGAAGACGTTTGAAAACTAGGATGGTAGTTTCAAATTAGACACAGGTCAAAATTAGAAACTGAGAACCATGATACAATATTAAACTGCTTCCTGGAGAAAGTAACTTGTTTGGGGTTCAGTGTTTTGGTCCTTTTTAGGTCAGAATACATTGAGCTAGACTGTGGCTCTAAAAGTGGACATGATGGTAACTAAGATAACCTGAGATTTAAGACACAGAAATAAACCTGTGTTATGTCACAGATTGAACTGACCATGGGATGAGAAGGTACAGGAACTAATAATCATGCTAAAATCCACAGTAGTCTTGTTCTGAAGAGAACACAATTTGTGACTCTGAGGCTGTGAGAGCTGACTAGACAAGAAAAGTAACAATATCCTAAAAAAGTCTGTTGTTCATTTAGGAAAAAAAAAACCCTCAACCCCAAATTTACTTTTTACGGTTAATAGTGGATCTAATATCATTTGGAAGTCTTGGAAAAGAAACTTTTTTTATATTCTGTAAGGAAATTTAAAATTCTACAAATTCTTCATTTCAAACACTGAATTTCATCTGCACAGTAGTTTTCTGGAAAGTAAATACTTTTTCTAGATTAAAGACGTCAGTTTGCTGAGCTACCACATAATGTTTCAAGCACTGTGACTCCATTCTGTGATACATTCTTGGTTTTCAATTGCTAGACTGCCCAAAATGGAAGGGCTTTCCTGTGAAAGATGGATTCTCTATCCATTTAAGTGACTTCTGAAATGAATTTTTTTAAGAGCTGTGAAACAGAATAAATGCTGGGGAGGGCAGGTGTTTAACACCATTTATACAGTATAACATTCCTTCCATAACAAAGGAAGCTGACTTGTAGGGCTGGAATATTGCAACGATATATCAGGTCACTACTACTTCTTAGTCCTTCTGAGGTTAAGAGTTCAATGTAAACTAATGGTTTATGTAGAGGAAGCATAAACATTCAGATGTTTTAGCCTTCTTATCAAATCGCTTTTCTGCTTTCATTTCATTGTGATAGCTCTGGAATTCCTTTATGTCCTTGCCATCTCTGTATAGTTTACTGTCCATGTCTCTGCCATAGAAAATCTCCAAAGCTGTTTGAGACATGTTATCCTTGTGTAGGTGCCCTCCTAATGGGCTTACAAACTCAAAGAACCCCCCCAAGTTATCACTACCTGGGGTTGCAGAAGGAAGTTGCCTGAAGATATTCTCCCTTCAGTTTTGCAATGTAAATTGTCTTTTGGTATTTTTCTTTCAGACTTTTACATTTTTTCAACATGACTGGTGTCTTGCACAGTCAATACTTGACAAAAAATGACAGTGAGAAAAAAGTTATCTTGCCTTTGTGGTTTTTTTAAATTTTCATTTTCTTTTAGAAAGATATAACATATCAACTAAATTTGGTTCCAGCTTTGTTTTCCAAAGTAAGGACTTCCCAATCTGTCTTTTTATTTCAATTTTCTTCTTCCAGGTAGGACTATTCTGTTCAGATCACCACTTGTTTTTCTTGTGACATCTGCTCAAAAATCCTGCTGCTAAGAATAGAAGATTGTTCTACCTTCTCATAGATTTGATTCTAACTCTCTTAAATATCCTAAACAGTTTACTGATTCTTGAGAATGTTTCAGAAAAAAATATTATCTTGTGAAGGTATCATCTGCATTTTAAAATTATTTAAACTCTTACCAAAAAAAGGCATCTATGTATAGTAACAGCCAATGATAGAAAGATTTATTTTTACAAAAAAGTTTTAAACTATTAATGATGATTTTAAACCATGTTTTGTTGAAGGGTAGTTAGTATACCTAGCACTGTGTGAAAGAGCAGTAGTAGATGGTCCTCTCTTGTAAACATTCATAACTAAAACTGATGTTTGGGGTGGTGCAGTTGTGAACTCTGGCCCTAGGATGATTGTCTCTCTAAACTTTGCAGTTGAAATTTTATGGTAAGACACAGAGAACTTTTTCTATGTGCTTGTGAGAGGAGTTGCACAGGTGTGAAAAAAAACATGGAAGACAAGAGGTAGCTAAATAGACAAGGGAGGAGGAAGGCTATTGGCTACAGGGAATTGAATGAAAAGAATATGATGGGGAACAGAAACATAGCCAGAAGCAGAGTTGTTCAGAGCCTTGAAGTTTAGGATGAAGAGCCTAGACTTGAATCAGTTTCCTTTACATTCCACATCAAAGAAGGGAGTGATATGATCCAGGCAATAGGTGAGAAAGCCCTTATATTACAAGTTTCATGCTACATTAATAGCAAACATACAAACTGAGGTGTTTGAGTGAGAGGAAAAAAAAAAAGAGTATGAACAAAATGGTCCAGGTACGAAATATTAATTTGACAATCAAACTGCAGTTTATTTAGTAGCCATCTTTTGTTTAGCGCTGCTTTCGTGGCAAAAGCGTACTTGCACAGTAATACTGATCCAGAGTGTACATTGAAGAAACAGATCCACATGACATTGATTTTATGAGGTGAAAAAACATACAATGCACTGGCTTTGGGAACATGGTGTTTCCTGTGTAGTTTTATGCTCAGAACCAGAATGGGTAAGTCCTGGAAAAATGGACACAGCCTTCAGTTTTATTTTAGCAGCCACTGACTTTTAGCAGATCACCAGCTTTATTTTTTGTTTGTTTGAAAGCAGCTTGAATAATGCAAGGTGTTTCAGTTTGTCTGTGTGGTAGTGTGCCTTGTAGTGGAGTGATTCAAAATAGCCCAAGAAGCAGCCTAACTGCAAGTTCACAAAGCTATGTGTGGGCTGCTTTTCTCTAGAGCAAAAGAAAGTAACTTAATCTACCATTGAAAGGCAGAACTCACTGCTTCAGAGTCATTCAAGATGTTTTCTTTGCCCAAGTTCGTTTGTGTCTTAGCTTTACTACCCCTGCATGGCAACCTGCAGTGCGGAGAACTCTAACAATAACTTTAAAATATGACTCAAGATGATAATAAGGAAAGTACTGCTAGAGACATACATAGTTTGATTTTTGGCAAAATCTGTGTGTTTCATTATTTCATTCAATTGAGAGGATGTGCATAGGACATTGGGAAGGATCTCTCAAGCAGAATCAGAGCTGGTAGTTTTGAGTGGGTCAGAAGGGAGAGCAGTGAGTTAGAATCTTTTTTTTTTCAGAATCTGTGTTGGTGTTGCCTAGTGAACATTGTGAGTTAGGTCTGCAGTTGTTGGAAGCTAACATTTCCACTAGAAATAGCAAGATATTTCCAGCATTGAAAGAGATGAATATTTCCCTTGATCCAAAAGTCATCATATTTTAAAGGCTAGGTTTTGTCCAGCCCTCACTTTATCTTATTTGATATCTTTATGAAGAATAAAACCAACACAAATAAAGCAAGTAAAAAGCCAAACACCCCATCAACTAATAGGCACGTATTCAGTTAACTGGAGACTATTTGGTTTTGAGAACCTCCCCAGACAAGAGAATGCCTTCTCCCTGTTGTCAAGAAGTGAGTATGTTCATAATGGACCTGAGACTTTCTATAAGGAGGCCATGTTTACTAAAATGTATCTTTGTGTGGGTGTGCTTAGAGACTGTGCTCCAGGCCTTATTTGTTTTCCTTAGTGGCTGAGGAGAGCTTGGAGATGATGCCATGATAGTCAATGGTGTTTCTTCCTACTTAGAATACTACACAGGACAGGAGATAGCAGAGTGCAGGGTAAGAACCATAGAATGGTTTGGGCTGGACAGGATCTTAAAGACCATCTACTTCCAGGCCCCCTGCCATGGGAAGGGACACATTCCACTAGACCAGGTTGCTCAGAGGCCCATCCAGCCTGTCGTTGAACACTACCAGGCATGAGGCATCTACCACTTCTTTGGGAAACCTGTTCCAGTGCCTCCCCACCCTCACAGTAAAGAATTTTGAAAAAAGTGTATGTATATCTTAGTTATCTTAGTATGTCTATGAGTGTGTATATAATGTTTTAGTATTGTATAAAAGCAAACATAATCCCGAAGTGCAAGCAGAATGGCAAACATGCAACAGTCATTAAAGTCATTAAGTCATTACTTCCAGCTTAAATAGTAACCCTGCTGTCTTTACGGAATATGTCTGCTAGAATGGTTATTTGTTAATGTTTAGGCCGTGTTTTGAAGGTGGAACACTTTTATTAAGTATTAAATATTGTCACTGTTATGTGTGGCTTTACAGGCAGCCAGTCAGGGGGATCTAGCAGCAGAAAATATTTATACTGTTTGTAGTTTCATACAATCCTGATAGAGAACTTTTCAGTGTGTTGTATTATTTCTAATGCTTTATTCCTGTTTGCTCTGAAATTTTCAGAATTTTCTGTGATAGAAATCACATCCTTTCTTCATCCTGGCTTCTGTATGGTGTAACACCTTTGCTCAATCACCCCACCATTCCATTGCTACTAACACAATTGTTCACTGGGCTATGCTGTGAACTTGATCTGTAGAACGATCTGAGGTGAAATCACTTTCTTTGATGTTTTGGGAAACCGTTTTCAGGGCTAATTCATCCCTGAAGTTATCTTTTGTCATATTTTGTGATACTGAAGCATTAGAACAAAGTTAAACCTGTTTTTGAAGCTCCCTATATTACCAGGAATAATGATTCATGTAAATTTACACTCTAAGGCCTGTATTTGCAACTGTAGTGAGTGTGAGATGATAGCTCAAAGCACAAATGGGATGGGCACAACCACCATCTGATATATAGCTAATTGGTGGAGGAATATTGAATGAAAGCTAAATCAGCAGAATTGTTTATACACACATAGATTTAAAAAAAAAAAAAAAAAAAGAGAAAAGAACCTCTGTACCCCAATGGTTAGTAAACTGTGTATTTCCCTACTCAGGCCCACATGTGTGGAAGCATTTTCTGCTCTGGTGCCCTGCTGCACTTGCTTATGCCAGTGAGACTTAATGATATGGTCTTATTGGTATGCTGGTACTGATGGGCTACCCTGAAGCATCCCCGTCTCTCTGCCCCTCTTTTCTCACTGCAAGTTTGGAACCTGAAACCCCATTGTACTGTGGAGGGTATCAAGGAGAACACTAGTCAGTTGTAAAGGATGGGTGCAATTTGTGTAACACCACACACAAAGACAAAAATGTACATGTGTGTAGACAAAAACATGTATTTATGTCTGCCCATCTGTTTATCTCTTTGTCTGCCCATATCTTTATAGCCATAGGTTTGGGTTTTTTCTTTTTCAATTCAAATACACTTCATAGCATTTTGATGAAGTTTACAACTCCTGTGATTAAACTAAAAGGATTTGCTTGAAAACAATGTTTCATGGCGGTTGGACTCTGTAAATATCACCATTGCCATGTCTTGATCTAAATATCAAGGCAACGTTTTTATTCCAGTTTTATCTTGAGTGTTTTAAATTTTTGAGGTCCTTCCTCGTGTGAGTGGAGTTCTTTTCCCAGGCATACTGAAGTACGAGTTCAAATTTCCATAAAATTTAAATAAGGTACTTCCTGTAATAATGAATAATTGTGGCTGCTCTCTGGTCTGCATTGTAATTAACCATGATCAGACTTGTTAGGGAGAGATATTGCTCCTGTTATAATTTGGCAGGCTACTGTGATTTTGCCAGCTTAAACAAACTGCAGCATTTACTTGCAGAATCACAGGAACAAGATGTGCTTCTGCTGCAGCAGTTTCTTCTTAAAAGCAAAGGAATAAACTGATAGCTAGGTGAGAAAAGCCACCAGTGGTACCAGTAGATATTCAATTTTTGTAGTTTGTAATGACACTCTCCCTAGGAGTGTTTGTAATATTGTACGGTGTGATACTTGTGAGTTAGTTAAATCTGGTGTTGTGGCTCAGAAAAGACAAAGTGACCCTTTTATGTTTTATTTAGCAGAAATTTCTGCAGGGTAAATCTCTATGGAAAAAAAAATAAGGGGGTGGGAGAAGGGAAGGGAGGAAGCACAAACAAAATCAAACCCAGAACTACAGAAGGACCATAAAAATAGCCCTAAATAAAAATACTTTTTTTTTTTTTAAGAAACAGCAAGTGACCTTGTGCTCAAATACAGATGCTGCTTGCACTGGAATGATCTCTGTGGACTCAGTAGCACTGTATCTGGACACTTGGTCAGCCTCTGTTTCTCTGTCTTTCTCTTTTTGTGTTAAGAACTGTTCAAAACATTACTGTCTAGTTACTGCGGTGTCTTTCATTTAGATTCTGTTTATTGACTAAACCACAAGGATTCCTGCCCAAAGTACCAGGCAGCCTACGCTTGAATGATTTTGATTTTCTAACATCAGCCCTGGGGTTTATTTGAAAAATGTACATACACTGCAGCTTTAACAAGTCAAGTGACTGCATGATTTTGACCATGGATTAAAGTATATCTGAAGATCATTAAATTAAAAAAAAAAAAGGTGGTGGGGGGAAATAAATGTAGTAGTCATTGTACTAGTACTGTGCATGTGTGACACATGTTTTTTGTCTTTTCATCTTCCACAAGAGCCAGAAAGTTTCCTGCCGTTCTCTTTCCAGCTATTGACAAATGATTGCCAGATGTGAGATCTTTGCTGTGCTCTTTCCCCTTCACAAACCTGCAGTGATGGGACATTCGATTCTCCCTTGCCCATTTCATCTCCTTTCCACATCTGCCAGAGACACACAGGCTATACATCCCTACATGAGAGTTTAAAGTTTATTCAGCTCCTCCACACCCCCCCCCCCCCCCCACCGCCCAATAAACATTCAGAGACAACAGAATGAAGTCCATGTGACTCTCCATAAATCTCAGTGCATTTCAGGGTAGGTTGTTTTTTTTTTTTCCATTTGTACATACCTAAGCAAGTTTGCTTTATTTTTTGGCCTGTATTTCACGTATAAACTCGTACAAATATATATATATATATATATACACGTGCACGTGGAAAAGGTAGTGTCAGTTTGAGGCTCCTCAAGAGTTCTTCTCATTGTCACATTACGTGATTGTCCTTCTTGTGAAGCTGAAGCTAAAGCATAACATTTTACATTTTAGGATTATCTGACAAAGTTATTGAAAAGAGCAACTAAAAGAAACTCAGTGATGATATCTGTGCTGTGAAAGATTTTAAAACACTTTTAAAAACATAGATGGAAAAAAGCACATCTGTCACAGACTGTAGATGATGTGTTGCCTCTCAGTTTCCTCCAGTTTTGCTACTGGATTTCTAGGAAATTTCTGAGGATACTTTCCTTCAGAGTAACTTTTTATAGTCTAAGGGATGAACAAATTTTTATTTTAGCAGAAATAATTCTGGAGTGACCACACACATAATCAGACTCATGTACAAAAGTTTTCTGGCAAAGTTTGTATTGATGGGGGTTATTTTTCCCTTCCAAGTCTGCTTTTACATATGTCTAGCAACAGGGGAAAAAAAAAAAAAAGAAAAAACCCAAAACAAACATGACCACCCCCCCCCCCCCCCCCCCCAACCAACCAACCAAATTAAAACGGAGAGAGACAGACTTTCCAGCTCCTGACCTTCTTATCAGGTGGGCTAACACAGGTGGCCTTTCTGTTTTAAGACTATGCTTTTGGCAAACTGAGCAGCCCTTCAGTCCCTGACACAGATCAGCAATTTCTTTTTAATTAGAAAAAAAGTCAGTAGAATGTCTGCCATATGTGCTTAAAATAGTGGATGGAATTTCAGGAACAGAGCAAACTTACCAGGGTTTTAATCTTAAAAATGCAAGACACTTGCTGTTTTGTTATTCCAAGGTTGTAGTTGTACAGTTGTTACCATTTCTGCCTATACCCATTAGGAAATGATGGGTTATCCTCATCTTTAGCATGTCCACACTCACTATTTCACTTTTGCTGCTTATAAGTTGTCTAGATACCTCCCACAGAGAAAAATACCTAAAACTTGTGAGAAGAAAACTGTGAGGGAAAATCATCTCCACTGAGCAAAACAAAGCCCAAAATCCAAGCTGAATCTGACTAAAACTTTTCTAAGACTCCAGGTTTTTTGCATCCTGCTTTTGAAGATGATAGGATAGTGAGATAACATTGTAGGTTAGAGATCATTGGCCATGTGGTTACCATTTAAATTTCTCCTTCTTTTTTTTTGCCCTTTAAAGAAAGGACAAGTTATTTTTGAAAGAACATAGAAAACTTCACACCTTGAAGATCAAGGCAAACCGTTATCTGTCTTTTCATTAAACAATCAAGCTTGAAACTCCAGTAGGAGGAGATGAGATACTTCAAGTTCAGAACGCTTCACTTAATTTGTCCTTACTAATGCACTGACTGGTTTCTCATGTCTTCCTTCTTCTTTCACCATGGTTACTTGGGGAGGTAGAGAGGTGCTAAGCAATGGAGGTGTCATCCGGCCTGTGCACTGAGGGAACGTCCTTCAGAGGACGACTTGTCACTAGCCGTCAAAGAAGAGAGTGGCTTTGTGGTCTCTGAACATCTGGCAGCGCTGCACAGGAAGCTGAGGGGGTGTCATTAATTGTGATGAAATAATTTAAACCATCAGGAATAAATGAGGCTGTTAAGCTAAGTTCAGATTCCATTTGCTGTGCACATGTGTCTAGCAGCCTGTGTGCAGTTAAAAAAAAAAGAAATGAGTTATATTAGCTTGTGAGTAGAAGTGAAACAGATACTGTAAACGAAGTGAGTTACAGTGTGATGACATCATGTAGAACAACATTCAGAGAGGGAGTTTAGTAAAATCAGCATGCAGGAAAGTGGCATGTTGCTTTGATAAAGTTTTGCTTAAGATCACACCTGATGATGATGGACAAAGCAAGCAATGGTTTGGTGCATGATTTGCAAAACTTACCTCACAGTTTCCAAACAGCAGCCTATCTTGTGAACTTAACTTTTGCCTACAAATTTTGGCAAACTTATCCATTATTCTGTACATGTCAGTCTGATACATTTGGAACTGGGCCATAGCAGATATATTTACAAATAAGGGCTTGGGATCCCCATGCAGAGGGATGTTTTTAAATTTTGTTAGCTTCATTTTGTTGAAGGTAGAAGGGGCGTTTAATGACATGATATTTTCCTCACTTTGCATCAACTGTCCTAATAGATGAAGAAATTATACTGCATAAGGTTTCAGGGAAATTGGTAAACACATAATCTTGAACTACTTGAAAAACAAGTAAAAGAGTGTTGGATGAAAGTTCTCAGTTTCCTTTTTGCTGGAATGTTCTTCAAGTAAAGAATTATCAGCATTCATAAACATATACAGAAAATGGCTATACAAAGCTAAATTATTTTAAATAAATGTTAAATGCAGATTCACTTGTTTCTAAAAACAGGCAGATACAAACTGACTTTTACTGGACAGTGACCTAGAAAGCAGAAAGTGATAGTGGTGGGCATCTCTAAAGTTAAGAAACTTCACTAACGTACATATTTAGCCCAGGCAGATTTTTGACATCTGAAATAATACTGCAAGACTCTAGCTGAAGGTAGGACACACAGCCAGAGGTCACAGCCCATGCTTTGACTATCGTCAGCATATGTACTGGTAGGCTGCTTGCAGTGATACAGCTGGAAGGCTGCTTTAAATTCTGACAGTGGGCTTTCTTCCTGTGAGCAGAAAAGACTATGAGTGCATGATTGTGACTTTCTTCTGCCTGTATTGCAGTCAGCTTCTAAAATTGTGCTGACTTTTGTTCCATTGTCCAATTGCCTGTTCATGGAATTCCAGTTTTCTTTGCTCAGTTCTGTTTGGAATTGAAAGTGCTAAAAACATTTGAGTACATGAATTTCCAGTGGATGAGTTTTGGTTACATAGGTCCGGCATCCCCAGTAAATTTTTCCATTTTCCTTGAAGGAGTCAGTGTCCAAAATAGTAATTAGAAAATAGTCCTTTTTTAAAAAATTAGTTATTTTTTTGACTTTAAAACTGTTTTCATCACTAAAATCGGATGTATTTTTTGTGAGTCACTTATATTATCTTGTCTTAGGGGTGCCCAAACAGGATGCAATGGTACAACAGTTGATGCAAAATTCTACTTGGTCACAGAAAAGACACTGTACAGAACAGCAGTGTTTGTAGGGTATAAGCCTCTCATTGCATACCCTGTAGGTGAAGTAACTGGTTATTTAAGTACAGAAATACTAAGGAAAAGCTTTTGATAAAAAGAGTTATATACATACAGCTTTGACTCAAAAGATTTTAAAATTTCCAGCTGTGAGTTCTGTACCAGTCCTTCCTTCTGCCTGTAACAAGAAATTGGTGCTGTGTTCATCAGCAAATTTCAACTCTTATCAGAGCAGTCTGTAGAATACTGGGGAACTGTTAAAGCATGTGGGAGCAGGAGTCAGAAAGTGAAGGCCTGGGCCCTGTGAGGAAACTGGCTGAACACAGCCTGGGTCCTGGAGGTGCTCAGCACTTCCAGTCCCTGGTGGGATTCCAGGTAAGATGGAAAAATGTTGCATGTCAGATTAAAGGATCTTAATATGTCTGTATGTGCTCAGCTGCAGGCCAGTGAATTTGAAAAGTTTGGGTTTGGATAGTTGAAATATTAACAGTATTTCTAAATGAAAAGCATGTTAAATACTTTTTCCCTAGAGTGCTTTAATAGCTGTAGCATAGGTTGTACCTCACTTTGAATATATTTGAAATGTTTTTGCAGTATATTTATGTCATGTAGTTTGCTGACATGAAGTTGCAGAAGATGAAATGGAAAGTTTTGGGTTTAGATGTTTCTGCCATATTTGAGATACTAGAATTCTCTATCCATCCTTTCAAAAGAACTTTTTCCTTTTGCAAGACTTTTGCAAGCCCTGCAATTTATATACTGGCCTTCTAGACTGTCACTTTACTTCTGCCTAATCCCTATCATACATCCACCACATTTGTTTTCATCCTGCTGGAAGCTGCGAAGAAACAATTCTTCAGTGATGCCACTAGAAAATGAATAAATAAAAGCTGTGTTCCCCAGACTAGTTTCTTTGAGCTAATATACACCAAGAGATATTTCTGTGAAACACTCTGTGTGTGTGTTTTAGATTACTTAAATAATTGAGTTAAAATACGACAGAGTAGAGGAGGACTAAGAAGGAACAAAATAACTACAGAATGAACAGATAGTACTGCAGACATTGTTAAAATTTAGACTAAATCTGAAAGTAAGCCCTGAGAACTGGAGGTGAGGATGGCTGTACTAGATGGATGTAAATGTTAGTGCGCTAGCAGCAGTGTAATGCAAACTGTTCAAATTACTTTAGTATTTATAAAATACTATTTTAAGGAGCCTGTTTTCTCTGACAGAAATAAACAAGCCACCCCCTCTTTCTGAAATCATATTAGGCTAAAAATATTCAGAGTTTTAAATTGAACCCATTTTGTGTATGGAAGATAAATGTGTTTTTAAGTCAATTTACCTTATTTTGTAAAGCTGTTGTGTGAGGTTTGTGATATAATAGTACAAATATTGTGATTATAAAAAAAATTTAGTGCTATATTTTGTGTGCTCTGTTAGGGTCTTTTTGTTTGTCAATTCTTATAACAACTCCGAAGAAAGTTGCTCAAACTTCTGGATAAAACAGCTACACACTCTACTCCCAATTCCAGTTAAGTATTTTTTATTCTTTCCTAGGATGGGAATTGTACTCTCTAACCCATTGTCCCCTGCCTCATTAAGTACAAATACCCTCCAGACATTGCTTTCTCAAGGCACATCAAAGTTTATTATAAATACAGCTCACCTTTTGTGGGCAGTGCTGTGTTGTGCTGCTTTGGTTCAAAAAATATTTCACTTGCATGTTAAGTTTGTTGGATATTCCTTACGTAAACCAAAGAGGTGTTCTTTGATGTTCAGACAAATCATGGTTTTAGCAACTAACCATAAAATCACTAGTTAAATTGTGCAAGAAACCTCCCTCAAATGCTGCATTAGTTGGTGACAGAGTTCTTTTCATTGCTGGAAAAAACAATGAAGTAGAAGACAAAATACATGAATATGAGTAACAGAGAGGTCCACAGAATTTCTCTACATTTGTCACCAGCACTTAGGCTCATCCAGTTACCAGTTTGGAGTACTGCAAGGACTCGGGCCTGACTTTGAACAGGAGAGCTAATGGGTGCTACATGGGCCCTGAGTGTCCTGCACAAGGCACCTGCTGATTTTTAGTGACATTTTGGAATCCAAGCAGTTAAGAAAACCAGACCAATAGGGTTTAATCCCCATAAAAGAATAAAAATTTTTCTGAGTGCCATTCCAGTGGCAGCTAGCAGACAAAAAACACTGCCACATTTTTCTGGATCCTTGTATGCATCGTTTGTGTGTCTGGTTACATCCTCCAAGTGCTTTGCTATGATGTGTATGTATTTTCTTTTGAGAAGCTAGAAAAAAACCATGCTGTTTCCTATGGCATCAACAGGTAGCACAAAACCTATGTGATGCACTCACAAATATTATTTTTACGAATTGAGCTATTAGTGTCTGATGTAGCAGGCATTCCTAGACTTGTCCTTGATTGTGTTTGATTTATTCCATTTTACAATGAACTAATGCAGTAGAAATCCGTACATAGCAACATGAAGGGCTCTTTTAAATTTATTCTGTGCTAAGAAATAAAAAATGGCTGGCCTAATGCTAATTAAAAAAAATAGTTGTTACTGAAAAATTTAAGCATAGCGGCTGTTGCATCTGCCTCTAGATTTTCTTCAATAAAGCAACTTTTTAAGCTAATGATCTCTTCCTTAGCACCATCTTAATTTTTAAGAGTATGTCTCATTCATGTTTGCGAATAAGGATGAAGGTTTCTGAACAAAATATCCATGAGTTATTTGTTCAGTGTTTTCCTAATGAAAAAAAGAGTATAATAAAACCACATTACAATAAGGCATTATACCTCGACTTCTGTTGAAATACCTTAAGCATGTCAATGAAACAAAACGCAGATTTTTCAGTTGAGCCATGTGGACAAATCTGAATTAGATTTCATCTGCTTTCTAGAAGTTAGCGAGGCTAGCTGTTATTCCACCTTTACTGAAATTCAAATATAGATCTAGTAGAGCGGAGGTTTACGGTGGAAAACTAGAGCGGCATAAACAGGAAAGAAATGGGTTTGGCAAAGTGTTTTTTGTTAGATCTGTGATTAAAAGTTAAATAATTGAATAGATATCACTGCTAGAACTGGGAAAAATAATCATGACTATAATAGTTTTTTAAGAAGGGGTGAAAAAAAGAGAAAGAAGTCTATAATTTGCCCACATAAGCCATTTTCTTTTCTTTGAATCTGCCTATTCCCATCTGGTTTTCTATTTTTTTACATGTGTTCAAAGTTGAATAGATGTAGATACTTAATTTGTGCTTGAGTTCTGTTCCTTAGGTATGGTTTCTCACACGTGTAGGTGTGCTTTGTTGCCTAGAAGGGAGGTTTGAGGGAGCAGGTAAACCAGGATGGATAGGTATCAAAAATTAGTGTCTAAAGAGGTGTCTGTCACTCTGCCACAGCGTGGCAACAACCACGTTCTATCTCTCCATCCTTCTGAGACTTGTAAGTTGCCACCAGTAAGAGACAGAGACTCATTTAAGCTGAAACTGTCTGAGGACAAGGTTTTCTCTTCATAGAATCATAAAATGTCTCAAGTTGGAAGGGATCCATAGGGATCATCTAATCTAATTCTCTTTTTGCAAGTAGGAATGCTGGAGACTGGTAAATAACCTGGGATGTGCTACTTGGGGCATGCTTTTGGGATCATAGGGTAGCTAGCTGAAGGGGATCTGCATATGATTTTGCATTTCAGAGGTGGGTGATAGCTGCTAAATTTTGCAAATGTCTGACTTTGAAGATGGAATTATGTAAACACTCTTCATGAATTATAATGGGAGTGAGGCAACATGATTTTTTTTGTGGTTTATTTTTTTTTTGTTGCTTATTTTATTGATTTCATAGTGGAATACTTTTATTTATGCATTTATTTTCATAAATTACCAGGTAAGAGACAGTGGATAAGCAGATGAAACAAGATCAAAGATTAAGTCAGAAGGCCTTAGGGTGAAACTAAATTCTTTAATGCTGTATTCGCTTGTGTAGCTGCAGAAACCACACAGTGCTCTTTCTGCTCTTTTCTGTGCTGTACAAGGAGTAATGAGGAGTAGCCCAGCATCTCCAAAACTGAAAACGTCAGTGCTGGATGCTGTCACCAGCTTGAATAACTGAGAGCACTAGTATAGAAATAAGTTTAACTCCTTTTTAAAAATGTTATTTCTCTTTATTGTTATGTCTGTGCTCATTATTTGTGTTGCAATGGTGCACGGAAGTTCCATCTATGGGCCAGGAGTCTGGGTATTGTACAAACATAGAACAAACCTTATTTTCACAATGAGTCAATCCCAGGGTGGGATGCTGCAAGTACTGTAAATCTTCATCCCAACAATTTGTGATGATTTATCAGAAACTGTATATGCTCACTGATCCAGAAATAAGGAGAGGACTTCAAAAGAAGCATTGGAGCAACATCAGCTAAAACTGCATGGGCTTGATTCAGTTTTCATTTTGCTATGCACATTATTTTGAAATTTCTTTTGTCATGTCAATGATAACCAACCAGGAAGATGTCAAGGAAAGAAACTGGAAAGGAGGCAATACATCTGAGTTCTTGGATGTTTTTGGAGGTTTCCTGATCATCAATAGTAGTCTGAGGTCGTTCTGTTCGTTTTATTCACACTGAAATTTAGTAAGCATTTGGGGGATCTATGAGAGCTATTTCTTAGCAGATAACAGAGTCTGCCAGCAGAACCAAATACTGGTAAGAAGACATAATAAAATGGCATCAGAAGCTTGTGATGCAACTTTGTAGGCAAAATCAGGGCAGCTTCTGCAGGCAAAATGAATCTGACGTGCACTTGGGAGCAATAAGACACTTTCTAACTTCCAGTATATTGTGGGAAGATGAGATGGAAGTTTGCTTTGAAAATTGTTGACTCTAGGGTTTAAAAAGTGAAATCTATAGTTTAATGTTTGTTTTGTATCTTGTTCTCTGCAATCCTTTATCTAGTAATAATGACTCACCATATTCAATCAACCCAGTCAATATATGAAGTATTTTATATACCTCATAATTGCCATATGACCAAAAAATATAAATGTGGTTTATGACAATCTGATAAATCTGAAAGTCTTTTAAAATCTGAATGTGTTGCTACTGTGACTAATCCTATTCCCCTCAGCACAGCCTGAGATATTTTCCTTTGTATGAAAATTTTGGTAGACGTTGGAGAGAAATTACAATATCATAAACCACTAGGTCAAGTTATTCAGATCCAGATTTGATCCATTGTCATATATTTTTCATTCATATGGTTGTGAAATGTCAAATCATTCTGGTGGAGACTTTCTCAGAGTTACAATGATTTTAAAAATCTGAGACTCTATCAAAACCATATTTCTAGCTGTAGCAAAATGTATATTTACATTACAGTCTGTCCAACATGAGTAATGTCAACAATATTACAGTGTACATTTTATTCCAGCTAACAACAGTAGCTTTATCCAAGTTCCAATCAGAGGTACAGCATAAACACAAACCCAAGTTTTATGTCTTGCACTGGTAAGCCAGTCATATTATGGTTTTTTTAATAAAAAGTGTTTGCATGTATGTGTATCTCTGTATATAACTATTACAATGGCTCTTGCAGATGCATTTTAGGTTACTTTTTTTAGCCAATGACTTACTGTCAAGTACTTTTGCATTTTAGTAAGCATAGAAAGTGCGGTTTTTATTCTGTTTCTTTTTGAAACTACCTGTGAAAAGACCCTGATCAAAAGAAAGAGTTGAACCCTTTTTTGATAGTTCTCTGTAGTCCATTCCACAGCAGGACATAGACTTGGCTCAGGGCAGTGCACAGAAAGATAGCTGTAATGATTGTAGCATAACCTAACTTTCTAGCAATAACAATAGCAAAATTAAATGGGATGTGAGAATTTTTTCACCGGTTATTGACTAAAAACTCATGATTTGGCTAAAATTACATAGTATGGCAAGTAGGTTATATGCCCTTTGGCTAACGGCTGCTAGAAATGTCTTCACTCCTTAACCTTCCTAGTGCTTACTTGCTAAGGGTTACGTTTCTTAAAGGAGCAATAATGCTCTTTGCACCTCTTAAACTGAAAATCACCACCACATTAGACAAATACAAGCAAACTGTCTAGCCCAGATAGAATAGTTTTCTGAAGATTTGTTGCTTGATGCTTGATGTAGATGATGCTTCTATATTTTTTAATATCAACTTTTTTCTCACCTGGTTGTGACAATTTTACAAAGCTCAAGTCCTCATTCCATCATGAATAAAGTCTTTGTCTTTTTGAGGATGTTTCTGTATATACTCTGAAAACTGGATACATGATCTGACTGACTTACTGTCTCTGGAAACCTGGTGAACTTGGGCTCTACTTATGATTTACACTGTAACTGTCCATCTAAAATGCCCCTAGAATTTGTATTTTAACAATACATAACATCTGGACAAATTTAACCAGTGGAATATTATAAAAATGCATTATGTCTGGTTTAGTGAATATTGGTAGCTACAATGTGCAGGTAGGAGCTTTGAGGGAAGAAAAAAAGCAGGACTGGGGAAAGAGTAATTGTTGAAGATAGTTTTGAGGAGTCTGCTTGGGTTGGATGACAAATCTTTTTCAGGATGAAAAGGTGGCTGATGATATTTGGAAGAAATAAAAATTCTATGGGAGCATGGCTTTATACGCAGATTATCAGTATAGCACACACAAATTCAAATAATCTGTTAGTCTTATAATGTGTGTCATTATTTTCTTATGTTTTGAAATCTGTTACATAGTAATTATTTCTTCTTAATATTTTTGACTTGCAGATAGTAGGAAGAATGTCCTTATGACATGGCTTACACATACTTGCACACATGTTCAGAGAAGGAGGGATGGAAAGAGAGAAAGAGAAGGAAGTTCAGTAAGTGACAGGAGTAAGATCAAGGGAATGCCAAAATTATGAGAAGGAAAGAAAGCAGAGAATTGAAGATGAGATAAAAATTAGGGTAACATGTAGAAATCAGAGCCCAAGAGCAAAAGTACATTTTATGATGTAAGTGTCCAAGAACACTACAGTGAGACAATATATAACTTTAAATAAAATGAAACAAAATAGAATCCAATAAAAGCAAAATGACTATGTAAAAGAAATGTGGATCTCATAATTCTAAAAGTGGAATAATGTATCCCTGAAGTAGATAACAAAGTGAAGTGAAATCCATAGTCATTATGAGGTTACCAGGTGATACAAATAAATCTATAGTAATTAACGTTTCACATATTAAAAATACACACATATATTCATGTTTCTATGAAGCATTATGCATACAGAAGACTAAAGTCCTTGGCATAGACAAATATTCATAATAATAATGCATAAAGCCTTGAGACCTGTACTGTTACCTAAGTGTATAAAGTTAAATATGTTTTTAAAACTTCACAGCATTGAGGCCTGGATATGTAAAAACAAAGTACAGCAAGAAAAACGCCATAGCACATTTGCCAAATATATGACATCAGAATAACCTGTATTAAAATTGTATATTCCAAATTTATTGTTCAATTTCAATATAAAATGTGAAAATAAGGTTGGATCCAGGCTTTTTTTTTTTTTTTTTTTTACAAATTTACAGTTATTTGTGATGTTATGTTTTGGGTTACTATCTACCAGATATCACTGGTGCTAATTGTACAAGAACTATATGCTGTGGAAAATTGAGCAGATCGCTGTTGCAGTGTTTTATATATTAATGTGTGATGTGTTAACCTTCAGCAGTATCTGTTGATTTCCTTTCTTCACCTTCACCAATAAGCACCCTGCTCTCTACTCATTTGCACTAGTCAACTTCATTTAGGTAGAGAACTTTATTTTAGAAAATGGCAAAATACATATTTCAGTACAAATTTTAAATAATAAGGGGGCTAAAGGAGAAGCCCTTGGTGTCTTATCACAGAAAGCCACACAGAAATTAGCCTGGTATCTGATTTAGCTGGTAAGCAGTGGGACAAGCACTTTTGCACTAGCTTCAAGAAGGAAAGTTTAAGTTCTGCATATAAGTATGAATAAAGTAATTTTTGTAAGATCATTTTGTGGGTTTTTTATGGAAGATTTGACTTTTGAATATAAAAGGATTCCTTTGGTAGTTAATTTTGACTGACTTTATTCAAAATTTCATTTTGTTCACTTAGGTTTAAATTACAGCTTCCCAGTCAGCTGGAAAATGGTACCATCTTACACTACAGTCCACCAAATATTCCACAGGAAGGAGAAGAGGTCTTTGTTGTGGTTTGTCACATTAATAGTCCAAGTGATTTCTATCTGCGCTTGGTAAGTTTAGAAATAAAGTCTGTTTACATGAAACTATGGATAAACATTTTAATATTAAGCAATTTGTAGTCTACACTCAATAACCTACAACTTCTATTAAGTTCTGCAACTTGTTACTAGTGGTAGGATTCCTAGAATTTATAAGTGAGGTCAATTCCAGCAGTCCTTGATTCAGCCTAGTTAAATTCCAGGAATTTTTTAAATCCCAGGAAATTCTTGTCAGTTATGTTACGTGATTGATTCCATTGTGGGTGTGTAGTATTGTGCTGTTTAGAATGGTGATTGAACAGGGCAATATTCAGTAATTGTTGGGCCCTTTAATTCAGTTAATGTATTCATGACCGCTTTAATTTTGGAGGGAAGACTGGAAAGTACAGTACTAGAAAAAAATTATGGCATTAAAAAAGAACATCTGTGTCCATGTGGTTTGTTGTTTTTATTTCAGAGAGAGAGTGTGGAATCTTTAGCTCTTCCAGAGAAAATTCAGGAGATATATAAACAAGAGAATGGTAAAAACTTGGAAATTTTCTGCCCAGTTGAAGGCCAAGCCTGCATTGCAAAACAGGAGGATGGGAATTGGTACAGAGCACAGATTATAGGTGAGGTATTGATTGTTTTTGCTCTAATGCTAGGTTGCAAAATCAGATGTGCTGGTAGGTCAGAGTCACATGCTGGATATGAGCAGGAACATCCAGCCAGTATTTCTACTAAGAATTTTGGTGCTGCCAGGTAGCTTCATAAAGTCAGTAGTACTAATTCATATTCTTTGGCTATTAATAGACTGCTTTATACACCTGTTCTTTTTTTTAAACAGAGATACATTATATATTCCATTTTCTAGAGTTTATTGGAATTCTGTTACATAACTATTTTAAGTAGTATTTCTCTTACTGTTACGGTGTGAATTGCAGCTCTGGCTACTCCAGCCAACCTGTGAGTGTATCTGGTGTTGGTAACTCCAGAGGGGACTTGGGGGGGGGTTGTGCTTGTGCTGAGTCTGTGTTGCCTGTGTGTGGGCAGTGCAGCGTGTCTTTGCTTACACATTCACTTGACATGTGTTCAGTGTGCCAGTGTCTCATAAAGTGGTGAGGCGTTAGGGGGTCAAAAATGCCAGGGCTGTCTTTTCAGGAACCTGAAAGAGCTGGCTCCTAAAGAATACACATTATGAATTGGGTTATAGAAATCAATAAAACTTATACTAGGTGATCATGAATGTGGGTTTTGCTTTGAAATTCTGGTGCTTTAACCTGTATCGCATACTAATTTTTTGTTACAATAACTTGGGTTGTTTTCCTTGAAGGGCTGCCAAGTTGTCAAGAAGTTCTGGTAAAATATGTTGACTATGGCAACATTGCTAACTTAACTAATAAAGACATACGCAGAGTGAAACAGGAGTTTCTGAGCTTTCCAGAAAAGGTAAATGCCTGGATTAAACACTCAAAATTAACAGCATCTCAGTGAATGAGAGGGAAAAGGAGAGTTTTTCACCTTCTGAAATACATAAAAGAAATGAGATGTTAAAGAACTTTCTATTCACCATTGTGATGTGTCTCACTTAGTATATTTTGAGTGCATATTGAATTTTTTTTTTTTTTTTAATATCATTCAGGTGTAAAGTAAATCTAATGTTGCCCTGCAGTATACATATCTGCAGAGGAGGTGTATATACATGTGTATTTAATTCACCTAAATTTATTTCCATAATAATCCAAATTAATGTTTGCATTCTTTCCTTTTTAAATTATAATCTAATAATAAGGGGCTTTTTAAAATACATTTTTGTTTGGTTTACAGCATTTAAAGTTTAGTGTTTTCCTAACTTGAGAAATGGTTGGAGTTTCCTCCTTTTGATAAGGAGGAAAACCGGCTGGGAAAGAAAACAGCAAAGTATTTCTGTCAAAAAGATGCACATAAATGGAAATTTTTTTTTCTTCACTATTCATTTGATAGTTTTGGTTACCAATCATAATTATGCTAAATTTTGAAACTTCATATGTTTATAGGGTTTTTTTAATTAGTTGTAGGCACCAGTAGGCTTTCTTTATCACTGCTGTGCAATGATTTTTACTGATCTCTGCACCAGTTCTATGCCTTACCAGAAAGGGAGGCAAAGAGATTTAAGCTCTTTGTATTTCAGCAAGGTCTCTGAATTTGAGGTTTATGCTCAGCTACGGGGAAGGGAGGGATCATTTTAAACTAAATCAGCTTGTGGTTATGTGGAACCAGAAGCCAAGGTCCTTCTGACTTGCATGCGAGTGCAAAGCAAAGCCTGTGATTCAGTTGTAATGAGATGATCTGGATCTGTATGTGATATTAGTTGCATAATCTTGAGTTATTCTTCAGGCAATCAGGTGTAGGCTGGCTTGCATTGAGCCATTCAAAGGGGCAAATGAGTGGAACAGAAAAGCCAAGGAAAGGTTTGAAGAAATGACTGAAGATAAGCTTATGTTGTGTTCAGTTATTGGTGAGTTATCAAGAGTGTATTCATTTCTATTTATATTATTAAGTTCACTCAAATGTAGAAACAATCCCTTTGATACTTAAGTAGTATTTATTTGAAATGCTTGTGTTCATATCTGCAAGAGGTAGCCTGGAGTGAGAATATCTAAATTCTGTCCTTTGATTGGAGGAGACATAACAGATAAAAGTTGTAACAAAAGCTCTGTTCATGTCTTCTCTTACAGACCACACCAGTGTTATATAAAATATTACATGGTTATTCAGATGGGCTTCTGTCCAAAAGTACTAGCCATCCTTGATGTTTCCTGGCTTTATTGGTAGCTGGGAGTGCGATTGGTGCTGCTCTAAAATACTGCCAAAATAGAAAAACATACATGCCTTAGTAGGATTTTTTTCAATACTGTCTGTTGCTCCTATGTAGCTACTTACTTTTCAGCCCTTGTGGAATGATGATTTGGAACCTATTTAATAAATTCTGTATAGCAATTGGGGTTTTTGTACAAAAATATTTTGTAATTATTGGTGTACTTTCAGTTAATTTTATAGATATGCACAAAGCTAAGCCTCTACGTACTGATGATGTTCAGAATCAATTATTTTGTATATCAAATGTAATGTTGCAGAATTCTGTCTTTTAGTACTGTGTTTCATTCCTCTTAAACCACAGTCTTCATGCTGTTATTGATTGACACTAATTATGTTTGAATTATTCATCCACAGAAATTTTAGATAATAACATCTTATCTATTGAACTCTTCAATGCCTCTGCTGATGATGGGAGAAAGTTTAGTATTAACTGCCAGCTAGTTGAGGAAGACCTAGCATCCTACGTACCTGGGTAAATATACTGTGCATAACTGAAAGTATTTGGAAATACTGAAGTAGTGTATTGAAACTGCTGGTGTTGATCCAGTGTCTGGGGTTTACCACATCTGTGGTGAATTAATTTTCAAATCACATTCATCAGCTGGTGTAATTTAGAGTCTAACTCTGCAGTTTGATAGTTGAATTCTCCAACTAAATCTTGACCAATGTAATGAAGTTGTAGCTGTGAAAAAATCGGGGATCAAATGTTTGCATCATACTTGTAGTGTCCCTAAGTGCCACATCTTCCCAGGGTGTTTACTGTTCAGGCTTCTATTCCTATGTAATAGGAAAAGAAATTTGTGTCTTTAACCTGCACCTAAGGTGAGTAATCTCTTCAGAGATTACTAGAAAGTGTTTTCTGTAACTAGAAAACACTTGGATAACCAGCTGTGACAGCAGCAGAAGAGTTTGGAAGACAGCAGAGTTGGGAAGCTTGCTGGAAGAGATGAGGCTGATAAGGCTATGACACTGCTGCATTTAATTTGCTGATAATTGCTGTCATTTTGTTATTGAGCCTTATTCACTTTCTTTAAAATCTGTTTAAACTTTCCATTCTAATTATTTTGTGCTCTTTACAGGTACACTGAAAGAACTGAAGTAAGGCCCAGTGAAATATGGGATGATCCTCTAGAAGAAATTTCTAAAACCTCAGAAGCTTTAATTCCTATGGACATGGAACCTGTGGATGAAGGAGATTTCAGATCACTTTGTAACAGGGAGTTACATGGGAGAATCAGTCATGTTGTGTCTCCTAGTAAAATCTTTGTACAGTTGCTGTCATCAGAAAGTATACTGAAAAGGTACTAAAATTCACAGAACTTCCCTTCAGTTAAGGTGTTCTTATTACAAAGTGGTGAAGTATAGTTAGAACAAATTGAATACAGTTGCATTTGGCACTGTATACTTCTTGAAGGCTGCTGACTTACTTTGTTGAGGGAAGTATAGGAGCAGAAGAAAGATTGGCACTATGTTGTGGCTTTCTGGTTCCAAATTAAGTATGTGATCTCACTCATATTTCAAATCAGTTTTATTGTAGTAAGTATTGGGGCCTCATGAATGCAATACTGTCCAAAAAGATTAAATCTTCCTGCTCTTTCTTCTCTCCTTCCCATTCCTTCATTAGAAATCTAGTTGAATAAAACCTGTATCCCAAGTCATAGAACTAACTATTAGTAGTCATGGCAGGGGTTTTTTTCAGAATATTTCCAGTATCCTGTTAGGAAGTTTGAAGACGATTTCTAGACATAGTGTATCAGCCTGCCTTTGGTAGATATTTAGGTAACATTTAGTTAGTCATGCCTACTCTTTGAAGATAGTTAAAAGAATAGGTCATGGTTTAGTGAAAGTTGCTTATTTTTTTTGTTCATCTTTTCATCTTCTTGGCTGTAACTGCCTAGAGTTCCATTCATGTCATGATATTGAGTACCACACTCTCAAGTTATCAAGAGAAAACAGTGAAGGTTTCAAATAGTGCCATACAAAGCATCCAGGATTGCTCAGGTTAATAACAATGTCTAACTTAATACAATAGGTTTATAGACTTCTGATCAGGATGCATGTGTTTTGTAACTCCCATTTCATGAAGAAAAACTGCAATACTGTGCATCTGTTAAAAAATTAAAAAGTCCCTGTATGCTAGTTAAAGAATGACTGAATAAGCCCTTTATTTACTGCATTAGATTTTATCATTAGAAAAGTGGTTTTTTGAATGTTAGTTTACAGGAGGAGATGGCTTCCATCTACAAAGAATCCCAGCCACGGTCTGTGAAGTGGAAGAGTAAAATGCACTGTGCTGTTTACATGCATGATGTGGGACAGTGGCAAAGAGGTCAGATAAGCAAGATTGTCTCTGAAACAAGTGCAGAGGTAAAGCTCTTATAACAGGGTTCATACTTTTATTTCTAAACTTGAAAGTGTTCACTGATTAAAATAAGGTCAAGTCTTTGTTTCTTACTTATGTATTAATATTTTCTCACTGTATTTTGCTTTTGTTAAGAGTTTTAAGTGACGTTGTACATTGCTGAATGTCAGCTGACTGTCTTGTTAAAGCTCAGGTGCCTTTAGCAAATATCTTGTAGTTGAGGAGGGCTCACGGGTTGATTTCCTCTTTATTTACACTGCCCTTCGGAACACAGCAGAGATTTCCACGCTACAGTTTAACAATTAATTTTAGATTTCAGAAGCTGTGTGAAACTGAGGGTCACAGTAATTCAAACTTAATGATCCTTGTTAAAAGACGGAGCCAGTTTAACCAAGTGCAACACCACAGGAACACATGTAGTCACGCAGTTGCATGAACCCTAAACTGATGGTGATGCACTCTGCCATGTAGCTGTAACATTTTCCACAGTAACCTCACACAGCACTGCTTGAAAGATGCGTGTTGTTGTACCAATTTGAAAATAATGAGCACCAGAAAAATCATTTTGTGACTAGATACTTACGTATTGCAAAAGTAAGAATGGCTTTTTCATCATACAGATAATCCAGCACTGGGTT